>CAUZXS010005733.1:60000-135000 GCA_963585895.1 Sepioteuthis lessoniana | reverse complement strand
CTTTTTTCTCCTCTTCCAAACCAGCCCATCGGCCGAAACTCAACTCGCATACAGGTTTGCCCAAGAATTTCGTGCAGTTTGCTTATCAGTGAAAAAAAAAAGACATGATTTGGAGGAAGGAAAAAAGAAAAAAAAAAACAAAAACAAAAAATAAAACTGAGCAAAACAAAAACAAAAAAAGAACTCGAAAAATCCAGAGTTGCAAAGTTATAGATGTATCCGAAGATAGGCAAGATTTATTAACAGTAATACATTCCAACAAACACGACCAGCAACGGGGCTCTGGCATTTTGGCTTGGGAGTGGCATATCCCAAACCGAACCGGTACCCCCCCTCCTCCTTTTTTTTCTTATAAATTGGCTTGCTTGTTATAAGGGGTCGGGGAAAACAGCTAGAATGAAAGTGGGCAATTGAGGAAGAGATATAGAGAGAAACAGAGAGAGTGGTGGGGAGAAGGAGGAGGAGGAGGAGGAGTGAGCGAGAGAGAAGTGAGACAGAGTAGTCATTAGGAAAGGCGAGGGTGTATGAAAGACGAGAAGTGAGGGCAAAGAAGTTCCCGTCAAAGAGAGATGTGGAGGGTGGAGAGAAAGAGAGAGAGAGAGAGAAAGAAAGAGAGAGAGAGAGAGAGAGAGAGTTGGGTAAGGGCTTTCGGATATCGATTTATATTGGCCGGGACCGAGTCCAAAGCGCCAACCATTTTTCCACGCATAATTCTGAATAAATCATTAAAGTTATTTCTCCCGAAATGCGCCGACCACAGATATTTGTACGGGACCCCACTTGGAAGGGTCCGGTAAAGTTGTAGTTGTAGGGTGAAGGTGCTGGTGGGGGATGCAGTTTAGATGGAAGAGGATTTTAGATGTAAGAAGCCGGATGAGGAGATAGACAAGAAACTATTGGGCCACTTTCTTTAAATGTCGTTTATGTTTTTATTTTCTTTTGTTTTTGTTTATTTATTCACTGGTTCTTTCATACTATCTCACTTGCTTCTTTTCAGTCAGTTGTCTTTCTTTCTTTCTTTCTTCCTATCTTTCTTTCTTTCTTTCTTTCTTCCTATCGGTCAGTTTTGATTGCTTCTTTCTTTCTTTCTTTCTTTCTGTCAGTTTTTATTGCTTCTTTCTTTCTTTCTTTCTTTCTTTCTTTCTTCCTATCGTTGAGTTTTTATTGCTTCTTTCTTTCTTTCTTTCTTTTTACCTCACTTTCTTCCTATCGTTCAGTTTTTATTGCTTCTTTCTTTCTTTCTTTCTTTCTTTCTTTCTTTTTACCTCACTTTCTTTCTATCGTTCAGTTTTTATTGCTTCTTTCTTTCTTTCTTTCTTCCTATCGTTCAGTTTTTATTGCTTCTTTCTTTCATTCTTTTTTTCTTTCTACCTAGCTTTCTTCCTATCACTCAGTTTTTATTGCTTCTTTCTTTCTTTCTTTCTTTCTTTCTTTTTACCTCACTTTCTTTCTATCGTTCAGTTTTTATTGCTTCTTTCTTTCTTTCTTTCTTCCTATCGTTCAGTTTTTATTGCTTCTTTCTTTCATTCTTTTTTTCTTTCTACCTAGCTTTCTTCCTATCACTCAGTTTTTATTGCTTCTTTCTTTCTTTCTTTCTTTCTTTCTTTTTACCTCACTTTCTTTCTATCGTTCAGTTTTTATTGCTTCTTTCTTTCTTTCTTTCTTCCTATCGTTCAGTTTTTATTGCTTCTTTCTTTCTTTCTTTCTTCCTATCACTCAGTTTTTATTGCTTCTTTCTTTCTTTCTTTCTTTTCCTACCTCACTGACTTTGTATCTTTCTTTTTTTTCATCTTACTTGTTTTCTTTTTCATTGTTTCTTTATTCTATCGCACTTTATTTTTCTCTGTTCTTTCTTTCTTTCTTTCTTTCTCTTTCTCTTTCAATCACATTTTCTTTCTATCTCACTTGTTTTCTTACTTCCTTTCTTTTTTCTTTCTTCCTTTTTCTAAATATTGCTAAACAACTATTTATTTTTCAATTTTTTTCATTGCATTTTTTTTCCTTTAAAAGTTTTCCCATTCACTTAATTCAGTCTGTCACAGTTCGTTCCCATCTACATATAAACGCCTGTTTCTATCTATCTATCTATCTATGTTTCGTTACTTTGTTTAAAGGCATATAAACCATCTTGGGTTATTTAATACCAAAGCCATTCTTGGAGAAGGACAATTGTACTATTTAAACCATCGTAAGGGTGGCTAAGAGAGTTGATACGTTACCCAATGGTATTAGTCGAAAAATAAATATTATAGCACGACTTGCGATCGAACTCGCTTAGTACAATTTTGCTCTTCAACACATTATCCACAACACCATGCGGAGTCCCACATCTACCTCTCTATCTATCTATCTATCTATCTGTCAATTTATCTATCTATCCAAACTTGTTGATATTCAATATTCTTCTTCCAAGTATTTTTTCTTTCCTGTAAATTTATCTATTCTTTTTTTTTTCTTTTAATCAACATCGACCCAAAACAAAAATTTAGTTTTCTTTATTGCATTTTTCCGTTTGCAAAATTCTTCTGACTAGATTACGGAATCTGATTTGAGATTACCATTTTTCATTTGAGAAAAATACTTAAATGCTGGAACTTTGGAGAAACACACACACACACACACACACACACACACACACACACACATATATATATATATGATGAATTCTAAACTTAAGGGAAACCAACTCATACACACGCACATATATAAGACATGATTATATATATATATATATATATATATATATATAATGAATTCTAAACTTAAAGGGAACCAATACACACACACACACACACACACACACACACACACATATATATATATATATATATGATGAATTCTAAACTTAAAGGAAACCAACTCTTACACACGCACATATATATAAGACATGATTATATAACACACACACACACACACACGCACGCACGCACGCACGCACGCACACTTATATATATATATATATATGACAAATGATTATATATATATATATATATATATATATATATATATATATATATATATATATATAAGATCAATGAATATTCGTATTAAATAATTAGATTGATAGAAATGTACTGATGTACTAATTCGAATTCTCAAATTAAACGCCTCAAAATACCTAACTTAGATTATCTTTTGTTTTGACTCTTCTTCTTCTTCTTCTTCTTCTTCTTCTTCTTCTTCTTCTTCTTCTTCTTCTTCGCAATAGTTGTGTGTAATTCTTGTCATCATTGTTAATTGGATATGATGAAGTCTTTTAAAATCAAAATCATCTTCTTGAGCTTTCTAACCAATTCCAAACCTGTCATTTTCTCGGCAGACTAAGTTGTTCCTTGAATCTCTCCTTCCCCTATATTCACTTCTTGGAACATTCCGTCAGTTTCCTCTCCACTAATTACTCTGGGTACTATTGTTATACTCGTTTTCTATAGTATTTTTAGCTTTTGGGCAAAAGTCTGGTATTTTTCCTTTTTTCCCTCTTTTTATATTCATCCTGTGATTTTTTCGGAACCGCTACGTCCACGAACTGAGAGATTTTTTCTTTGTTCGTACCAGCCAGAACTGGTCAGCTTACTCGGATGACGTGGGTGCTTCACATAATGTAAAAGTCAGAGAGTTAGACGAACAGACCATTTATAGTGAGTTATATTCTCACTAGATGCCCCATAATTCTGAGAAAATCTTAAAATGAAAGATTACGCGGATAATCAGGTCTATAGGGATTTTAAAGTGCCACAATGTTTTTCACCTTGGTTTCTGCTTATTTCATTGGTTCACATGTTTAAACCAAAATCGTTTGCACAGTTCTCAATGTATGATTTTTCCCACCGTGTCGTACCGTGTTTCACTATTCCTTCACGATCATCTTGTGGTTTCAGTTATATGATTTACATAGTCACTTTCTCCATCGAAGTAATTTTTGACATTTGTAATTGATTCTGAGATATTTATTATGACTTGCAATGATCAATGATTTCTATAATTATTGTTTTCCTTTTATTGTACTCGTAAAATTTTTATTGCCGAAGTATAGCCTGACTTTTATGGAGATCAAGTGGCAGGAAGTCTCTTCCTTGATAAAGCACTCTATTCAGTATTCTAACTCTTGTTTTTTTTTTATAGAGGAATACAATTCTTCTGATTTTCATTTATTCCAGCTTCATTGCATGGCTCTTCTAGACAATTATCACCTTCATGTTCCTTCATTTATTGAAGCCTCCTCCTCCTCCTCCACCTCCTCCTCCACCTCCTCCTCCTCCTTCTCCTTCTTCTTCTTATTATTATTAGTCCTTATGTGTTTTCACACCAGATTTAGCTGATGGTCTTACACTGGAGTCTGAGAGACAATAAGTGTCCTCAAGTTTCCAAGATTCTTTTTAGTATTCCGGCCGATCTTAACAATGCCGTGGTTTGGGTGGTCTCTGGTCATCCTTTGATTTCCATCTATTGCAACCTCTTACCAAGCGTTTTTTTTATCGTTCCAAGTGCACCAATAACAATTGGTATCACTGTCACCTTGAGTGACAGCAAACATCTCTAGGATTCTTCTGATTATCCTCGCTGATTATGAGAATGCTGTGATCTGGATGGTGCCGATTCTTTCTCTGATCGCCTATTTCCCCAGTCTCTTTTCTTGTCCTTTGGGAACCATTTCAAGTGATCCAATAACAACTGATATAACTGTTATCGTATTCCATAGATTTTTCTTTGGCAAAATCTAGATATTTGTTTATCTTTTTCACTATCTTTTGATTTTACCCGATGGTCCACAAGAACGTCCGAATTCACTAGATGACAAATTTTTTTCCTTCTTGTTAATTAACACAAGATCTTGGCCGCGATTGGTTGTTCCGTTTGTATTTCAAATTACCAAAGAATCTTATGAGTCTCATTCATTTAGATAGATTCTATTTGTACCAATACCTTTCGGTAAAATGGTCAAGTTTTAATCTCTTAAATGGATCACTTTTCCTATCCAGTCATACATACTCTTGTATTTCTTTTGTGTCCGTTGGATGAATTCATTTATAAGGCACCTGTCACCACATAACCTACACTCGTTATTCAGCATATTACCGATTTTTGTTTTGATGTTGCCATTGTCGTGGTATTTACATATTCGGCCATCGGGTGAAAGAATGTGACTCAAAGTTTGTTTAATGCAAGGAGTCTAAAGAAGTAAAGCTACGAAGCGAGCAGGTATAAAAATTATCTGAGTCTCGTCGGTATCCTTTCTTATGAGTAGTCAATAATGAAGAGACATGCTTCCCTTTTAAGCATATATGCGCGTGTGTGTGAGTGTCAAGTATTCCTATCCCACTGTTGTGGGAGCCTTACCCATCTTACCATAATGGACTCTTCTCACCGTTATTAGTGCTGAGAGATTTCACTGCCAGAGAGGCAGATCAATCTCATTCTGCACCTCTCCAGTTGCCGGATCGCACTTCGGCCGGCCGTGTTATCTGCGCCATGGATCTGGCCGAGTGTGTCTCGATACCTGGAGATTTCCTTCAGCCTCAGGGGGCCTTCCCCTCAGGCTCTTACCCACTTCGGGGAGGTTGGGTTCATCGCCCGGCGCCTGAGTCGCCCCTAATAAGGGGAATGCCGACGGGGCCATAGGCATTTTTGGAAATGCCGGGCGCGTGTGGGCTATGGCCCTGCACTCGGACCGACCATAACAAAGGCCTTGTGCCACACTAGTCTTCAGCTCCATTCCCAATGACGATGACCATTATACTATGAGCGTCATACTTTTTTCAAGCATTCCAATCTATCATTGATAATTCTATTAGATAATAATAATTTGGCCACAGTTATATAATTTCAAGAATTTCTGTCAAATACTAATAATTTTCATAGCGATTTATTTGGCCCACAGATGTGGCCCCTAACAGGTAACACAACCCCGAGTCAGAGTGGACCTGGGAGTAATGGGTATGAATAGGTACTTCCCAGAAGTTCCAGAATTGGAACCTAATCAATATATGCAATTTAGAGTCTTCACGTCCCTTTTTGTGGGAGTCTTACATCTCGTCAGGAAATACAGCGCATTCTAAGCCACACCAACAAGGTCCGCAATTTACCAACCTCTCTCCAATGAGTAGAATGTGACACAAGGTCAATGTTTTAGTACAGTTCTATAGACTTAAATTCAGAGTTTTTATTCTCCTTGACAAGTTGATATACCAAACTGTCTCACTATTTACCCATAGCTGGAGGGAGAATAATTGGATTCATGCCTTTCCCAAGGGTATTTCCGCTATGTGAAATGAAAACAGCCACACCAAGGATTTGAACACGGTTTGCCATGTCCATTTCCTACAACAATAACTATTACACAACAAACACTTATATATATATATATATGTGTGTGTGTGTGTGTGTATCGGTTTAGTCATGTTTTTCCATATGTAACATTTTTTCCTTTTGTTTCTTTAATTCATTCTATTTATATTTTCTTCTCTATTTTTAAAGGTAGGCAACGTGTGCATTTTTGTCTCAAGTCATTGTCAATGATTTTTTAACGCTGGTTTCTGGTTTTACATCTATCAATTAAAAGTTTGCAGTAATAGATGAGACCCAAACAGGTACTGATAATTCGGTAAAGTGGATCTGGCAGTAATTAAATGAAGGGGCACTCCACATCCCCCAGATCCTCTGAACTGGAACCTCATCATTAGATATAGTTTAGCATTATATCCAGAACACTGTCTTTTTTTCGGTGGTGGATCTTATCCCTCTGCAAAGTATTCTTCGGTCTACCAATACGGCAGAAAGAAAGTCAAAGCGAAATTGAAACGGAAAAAAAAATGATAAGAGAGAACATTTTAAGAGGAGAAGTGAGAGTGAAAAGATAGAGAAGGAGTGTAAAAGAAAGAGTGTAAAAGAAAGAGGGAGAAGAGAGTGAAGAAAGAGCATGAGAAGAAATGTTTTTTTCGTCGAATGAAGCTACCAAAGAGAGACTGATGAATTGAAGTGAGAAGAACAAAGAAAGAGCTCGAAATAGAGAGAGAAAAAGATTTCATCGTCAATATAAGTGAGTAAAGAGAGAATGAAGTGTACGATGAGAGGAGTCTGTAGAGAATGAGAAAGAAGGCAAGAATGGACAATTGGTATGGGGGAGACTGAGTATAACTAAGAGATGGTGCGAGATTTTACCGAGGAGAGATGGTCGATGAAATAGACTGAAGTAAGAAAAAAACGAAAATTTTAAGAGAAGCGATCTATGGAAGACGTGATTATTGAAAGGAAAGAAAGAGGTAGGAAAGAGAGAGAGAGACACAGAGAGAGAGAGAGACACACAGACAGACAGACAGACAGGTAAGAAAGTGAAAACTATTGACGAGAGATGTTTGTAAAGAGAGACTGAAAGTCGTAAAGATGGAAGATTTAAGGGTGAGATAGATAGATAGAATAAGAAAGAGACTGAGAGAGGGGAGAGAGAGAAAGAGACGGACAGACAGACAGACAGGTAAGAAAGTGAAAACTATTGACGAGAGATGTTTGTAAAGAGAGACTGAAAGTCGTAAAGATAGAAGATTTAAGAGTGATAAAGATAGATAGATAGATAGATAGATAGAGAGAGAGAGAGAGAGAGAGAGAGAAAGAGAGAGAGAGAAAGAGAGTACTGCTAATTATTTTCTTATATTTCTTGTCACATCCAATGAATCTCTCTCCATATCATCTCTCTTTACTTTTATTCATATTCTGCGTCGATATCTTGAATGGTATAATGGTTAGAAAGCTAGACAGGCCGACTATTACTTGTGAATTCAAGTCTCCCTAAGTACCTCATACACCCAGTCTTGTACCACGACTAAGCAAACCTTAGTAAATGACTATTCATATTCTATGTCTCGTTTCTACCTTTCCTTTCTTCTCTTCTCTTTCTCTCCTTTTCTCTTCTCTTATTCTATTCTCTTGTTTGATTTTATTCTCTTATTCTATTCTATTCTATTATTCTTTTCTTCACGGATTCTTTTATATTCTACTTTCTTTCTCGTCTAAATCACTTTCTTTTCTTTACCTTTTCTTATTTTAGAATTTTTCTCTTTCATCCAATATGAGAAAATAATGAGATACTTTTCGTATCTGTTTTCATTAATTCTTCACGACTTTTTATTTTTACTTGTTTAGTCTTTCTTTCAATACTTTTTTTTTCTTTCTGGTCAGTTAGATATTTTTGATTCTCACCGTTTTTTTTATCATTTTATTCTTTTTTTAAATTCAAGTTTTCTTTCTTTCTTTCTTTCTTTCTTTCTTTCTTTCTTTCTTTCTTATTCGATTTCTTTAGTTTTCTCTATTTTTCCATCCTTTCTTCTTTCTTCCATTAATCTAAGCTTTTCTTTCTTTCTTTCTTTCTTTCTTTCTTTCTTTCTTTCTTTCTTTCTTTCTTATTCAGTTTCTTTAGTTTTCTCTATTTTTCCATATCTTCTTTTTTCTTCCAATAATCTAAGCCTTTCTTTCTTTCTTTCTTTCTTTCTTTCTTTCTTTCTTTCTTTGCTGTCTTCAGCATCTCGCACAGGCAACAGCCCTGTAAAGACGTATCACCAGGGATGATGGTGGTAGTGGTGGTGGTGAGGGAGCCCCTCTGGATAATTACTCTGCCCATCTGATAGGGGTTCGCCCAAGATAAGAAAGGATTGACTGGTTTAGATTGTGGCAAACGGGCTGATCCCCGCTCCGTGATACAAGGGAGTTGATGTCAATTAATTGCCAAGCGTGGATAAGTTGAACATTGGAACAGGCCACCTAACCCCACCGCTTCTACTGCCGTAAGCCCCCACCATCTCACCGCTCTCATGGCCGCCGAAATACCAGCGTCTTTTGTAAACAGCGACCCTTTGCCTTGTTCATCCCCTGTCGTTGTAGGGAGATGACTGAAGACATTGGAGTAGGGAGAGTGATGGTTGTTTCGGGGTGAAAGGAGGAGGATTCTGTGGGGAGTAAGGGGGAGGTAGTGCTAAAGTGAAGAGGAGGTAGTAGGTTGATATAAGGGAATAGGTTGGAATAATGCATGAAAGAGAGAGATAATAAAGTGTGTGTGTGTGTGTGTGTATGTATGTGAATGTGTGTGTGTGAACGTGTGTGTGTGTGTGTGTGTGTAAGAGAGAGAGAGAGAGAGAGAGTAGAAGGGAGAGATAAAAAGCAGTGATGAAATTGAGTATAAAAGAAGAAAAAAGAAGACAATGTGAAAGAGAAAATATTGGTCGGCAAAGAGAGGGGGGGGATTTGAGTTAATATGATAGAAGACAGAGAGAGAGAGAGAGGGAGAGAGAGAGGTTACAAAAGAAAATCCTTTGAAGATTAGTAAATTAAAAGAGATAGCTTTCCGTAGCGTGATGGTTAACAAGCCTGTCTCATTAGTCTATTCGCTTGGTTAATGAGTCGGAGTCTCACCGAGTGCACCAATATTATGTCCTTGAGTTCGATTAAACCAAGCTTAGAAAATGATATTGACCTCCTTGCTATAATGAAGTAGCTTGCAATCTAATCTAACCAACTTGTGCATGAGTTCAATCCTCACAAGTGACTTTGCCATTGTGCGCTTTGGGCGCTTCCCGTGGTCCTCTGGTCTGTTAAGTTTTCTTGCAAACTATTTCGGTGGTTCTGTGTACCTGATTTCCATTGATATATCCACTGCTAATGATTTGTGTCAGTTTAAATCAAACCTTGTGAATATAAATGCAAAGACAAAAAATATAGACCCATTGGCAAATGTTGGGAGTAATTATTTAGGAAGCGCGCCGACCGTCGTCGGAAATGGACTCGAATTCACATCTTGGACGACAAGGCTGCGTTGCACTTCGCGCTAATGCACATGAATCTATCTGTTCTCCCCCTAGCTATGGGTAAATAGGTAGACTGGACTCTTTAACCTTGGTAAGGCAACTCGCCGCGGAAATGGAAAATTCTGAATTCTAACCAGCAATATTCAGCTTTAAATTAATTTTGTGCCACATCCTACTCGTAACGAAGAGGATGGGTAAATACATATTAAACTTTGTGTCTGATAAATGGCTACAATAATCGAGTACCCATTGAGAACTGAATACTAGGTAATAATGTGGGGGATTTGCAATCGCAAATGCCCAATCTCTCTATCTATCTATCTATCTATCTATCTAGTTATATTTTCCTTATTTTGTACATTACATTTGTAGATATATTTAGAAAGAGATACTTTGAAATGATTTATACGAGGCGTGATCAAAAAGTAGCGAGACTGGAGCTTTCATTTAAAAAAAACTTAAATCTCTAAATTTAAATGAAGACGTGTGCAAAGCTGCGCAACTTGTTTAATTATGAGATAACATCTACAATTAAGTCTAAGTGCATAATATAGCACCCTTCATACTCAACAGACCTAACTCTGCGTAACTTTTTCTTGTTTCCTCAACGGAAAATTTATCTCAAGTCTCTAATGACAGCAATATGAAACAATACCCAAACGGCGGGTTTTGTTGGCATGGCCATTCGTCTAGTGGTGTAGAACCCGTTGTTAACTCTCACACAAAGCCGTTTGGGCATTTCACTGGATGTACAAAAAAACAACAACAATAAACAAACAAACAAAAAAAGAAAACGAAAACCAAACAGAGGGTGGAAGGAAGAAACAAACATGGATTTAGAACTGCAAAACTCAGGAAGGTAAAGTCTAGTACTTTTAAGTATTCTAGTATATATTTATGTTCATGACCATCGCGAGAACTCGGCGAAAGTCCTACATACCTACCAAAAATGCTGACTCATCTGCGATCGTCTCCATTGCTCTGTTTCTTGACTCCATGCTCACTCCTAACTAACTGACACTCTGTTCTGGACTGACTGCTTTTCTGCTCCGGACTGACCGCTTCTCTCCGGACTGACCGGTTCGGGGTCTCACCCCTAACTTCTGAAATGTCTGACCCTTAGCTTAAGACTGACTGCTTCTCTGCTCTAGACTGACTGCTTTTCTGTTCCAGACTGACCGCTTCGGGGTCTCACCCCTAACTGACTAACCCTCTGCCCCGGACTGATTAAAGTCCTTCGCCTTCTCTTCCGGTCTTGCAAGTTTTCACGGGCACAGCTCTTTGTGTGATCTTCGCACCAAAGTAGACAAAGAAAGGTCTTCTGGACACTCTTGCGCCGCTTCAAAGATACCGGAGATATGATCCCCTCTTTGGCCATCCATCCATGAACGCATACAAAGACCAACACATAGACATCCATATACAAGGAGCACACAATAAGTTTCCAGACTTTTTTTTTTCGTATGGGCACTTTTATTGATAGTACACACATGAAACTCTTGTCTCCTTCGAAGTAATCTCCTTTAGCTGCAATGCACTTGTTGTACCGTTCTAACAATTTCTGGAAGGTCCCATGGAATTCCTCTTGTGTGAGCGTGTCAATGACCTTCGTCACAGCCTCTTTCATCTCCTCAATTGTCTTATAACGACAGCCTCTAAGTTTTTCCTTGAGCTTAGGGAATAACCAAAAGTTACAGGGAGCAAGGTCTGTACTATAGGGAGGCTGAGGAACTGTCTTGGTCAAATAGTCTGTGATAAGGATGGAGTTGTGGACATGCATTTTCCTGCTGGAAATGCAACTGACCCAATTTGAAGATTGCTGGCCTCTTCCGACAGAATATCTTCCTGAACTCCCTTAAAACCTCAACATAGTATTCCTTGTTGACTTTCTGTCCAGTGGGAACCCAGTGCATGTAGATCATGCTAGTGCTGTCAAAAAAAATGTGATCATCAAAAGTTTATGGGTGAATTTGCTGTCTGGCCTTCTTGGGTCTGGGAGGGCCAGCATGCTTCCACTTGGAACTCTATCTCTTGGTCTGTGGGTCATAGCACTAGATCCAGCTTTCATCGCAGGTCACCAGAGCATCAAGAACTGTGGGATCTGAATTGATCAGCTTGATCATCTCCCTGCTGTCATGATAACGGCTTTCTTTCTGATCTTCTCTGAGAACCCTTGAGACAAATTTCGCGCAAATCTTCCGCATCTTCAGTTCCTCGCGAATAATTGTGTGTACAGTTCCCACACCGAAATCAAACTGTGCACTTATTGTCTCAAGAGACACACGACAGTCCTTATCCTTGAAATTCTTTATTTGGCCAATCAACTCTGGTGTTCTGACTTCCTTACTCCTCCCACACCTCTCATCATCCCTCACAGACTCCGTGGCTTCTTTGAATCTCTTATGCCACTCAAAAATTGATGCTCGATTCATGCAAGATGCTCCAAAAGCAGTCTGAAGCATTCCATAGTTTTCTGTGGCATTTTTTCCAAGTTTAAAACAGAATTTTATTGCATATCGTTCTTCTAAAGTATCCTCACGTCCAGATTGCATTTTTGAAATTCACCAGGTGTAACAATCAGGCTTTAGTAGGGTGTATTCTAGTTGCTGCTATAGCTGTTCATTTGAACCTGAAATCATAAAAATTGGTCAGTCATCTCATAATATGTATAGCAATAACATACTGAATTTTCAAGTGTCTACGACAATTTAAATGCCTGTACAAAAAAGTCTGGAAACTTATTGAATGCGCCACGTAAGCCTAGTAAATAACAATACGAATTAAATGGATATAAAAGTAAAAAAGAAGTTTTTAAAAATTGCCTCACTCGCAAAATTAAAAGGTATGAATTGAATTTTCACAAAAAAAGGGATATCGTAATCCATTTAATTCCTTACAAAGCCAAAATGTGATAAAAGTACTGTTTAGTGAGGGAAAATTGCTTAGTCCCATCGGCATTCCTTTTAGGGACACCGCAGGTACTGTGCAATAATCTCATTCCTTTTACACGAAGGGATGAGTGTTACTTGGGGTAGAAGGGTCACTGGAACTAACCTGATAATTTAGTTCCCCCAGGGGGTAACACCCGGTAAGTATGGGTAATTAGGGGTATAAAATCAGCAATGAACTTGCTCAGGTATTTCCCGCCAGGAGCAGTGTTCGCACTCAGGTAAAAATTCAGAGTTTCAAATACTGATTTTCAAGGCGCAAATCGAGGATGGGTGTAACACACCTCTCCTATGAATAATTTTCCACTTATTTGGCTATGCAAATATTTAAAAAATGTGCTTTTTTCCGGAAATTGACTAAGGAAAAGAAAAAAATTAATGGCTGACCACAATGATAAAATACTGATTTTTAGAGAGTAAGAAGAGAGAAGGGGGGAGTAGGAAGAGAGAGAGAGAGAGAGAGAGAGAGAGAGAGACAGACAGACAGACAGACAAGGACAGAGACAGAGAGAGTTAAGGGGAACTTGTGTAAATGAGTTAAAAGAGAGAGAGAGAGATAAAGTGAGAGAGAGAGAGAGAGCGGTTGGGAACTTATGTAAATCAGTTTAACATAAGAGAGAGAAAAAAGAGGGAGCGTGTGTAAATAAGTTCAACGAGAGAGAGAGAGAGAGAGAGAGAGAGTCCGAGAGAAAGAGAGTCAGAGAGAGAGAAAGATAAAGAGAGAAAGATAGAGAGAGAAAGAGAGTGAGAGTAGGAGCTTGTGTAAATGAGTTTAACAAGAGAGAGAGAGAGAGAGAGCGAGAGAGAGAAAGAAAGAGAAAGAGAGAGAGAGAGAGAGGTGGTGAACTTATGTAAATGAGTTTAAAGAGAGAAGAAAGATGAAGAATTTTGTTGAATAAAGAGGAAGGGAGAATTGAAAAGAAAGGGGCGGAATAAAGATATCGATCATGATAATCAGAATTAAAGTGGAAAGACGCCGATATGCATGACTGGAAAAAGGCGGGTAAAAGAAAATGAAAATGTAGCCAGAAAGACTGCTAAATACTAATTGAGAAACATATGAATAAACGTACACACACACACACACACACACACACACACACACACACACACACACACACACGTACACACACACACACACGTCTATATATTCATATGATATTAAAAAACAAGTTAAAATTAAGTTGTAAAAAACAGCAGTAAAAACTGAAAAAAAGACATCAATATTAGTTGGCTAAAGCAAATATTACAATCTGAAAACAAAACAACAAAAATAATAGAATGATATTTAAAAACAAAAACTTTTTTCGAGTTTAATATTGTTGCAATATCTCATGATTATTGCAATCTCAGGATTGCTTAACGTTGTTGCTATCCTTTGGTGAGAATTTCTCACCTAAAGATCGAAACAGTGTGAAACTTGTAGTTGGTTGGTTTGGTTTTAAGGAATATCAACAATTGTAGGTTATTAAATCTTTATACATATAAAGAGTTCTATTTCAAACAATTCATTTTTTTGTTCATACACAGTTGAAAGTCAAAACAGTTCTATTTCAAACAATTCAATTTAGCATCAGTACAGAGTTTACTTATATTTAACCCATAGATAGGAGCCTATCAGGTGCTACCACTCCGAGCCAGAGTGTACCTGGGTGCGATGGCAATGAAGGGGTACTCCGCATTTCCTAAAGCTCCAGCATTACTGGAGTCCCACCATCACATTGTTTAATGTCATATCCAGGACACTCATTAGGGGTGTCTTACCCCTCTGCAGAGATGCAATCGGTGTATTTTGCAGCCCCAGCTGACTGGGCCAACTTGCAGCAGGAAAAAAATTATTTGAATTTTGTTTTATTTCTTTTGTACACACACTCAGCTTCTCTCTCTCTCTATCTCTCTCTCTCTCTCTATATATATATATATATACACTTTAAAACGAATAACTGCACAAAAAATAGTTTTTAAGTTATTTATTTTTCTCTAGAACTAATAACTTAGAAACTAATTCTTTTGTGGACTAATTCATTTTAATGTATTTAATTTTTTCTCTCGTTGCGCCACCAAAAGCATTATATATATATTTCCAGAATTTTTTTTGTACAGGCATTTAAAATTGTTGTTGACTCTTGAGAATTCAGTAGGTTATTGCTATAAATGTTATTAGATGACTGACCAATTTTTATGATTTCAGGTTCAAATGAATAGCTACAGCAGCAATTGGAATACACCCTACTAAAGCAAAAAATTCTGTTTTAAACTTGGAAAAAATGCCACAGAAACGTATGGAATGCTTCAAACTGCTTTTGGAGCATCTTGCATGAATCGAGCATCAGTTTTTGAGTGGCAGAAGAGATTCAAGGAAGGCATGGAGTCTGTGAGGGATGATGAGAGGCGTGGGAGGAGTATGGAAGTCAATACACCAGAGTTGATTTGCGAAATGGTTAGGGTGAGGATTACTATGTTGAGGTTTTAAGGGAGTTCAGGAAAAGATTCCTCGGAAGAGGCCAGCACTCTTCAAATCGGCTTAGTGGCATTTCCACCAGGACGATACACCAGTCCACAACTCCATCCTTGTCACAGTGTATTTGACCAAGATGGGCATCAAGACATTTCCCCAGTGTCCCTATTGTCCAGACCTTGCTCCCTGTGACTTTTGGTTATTCCCTAAGCTCAGAAGCTGTCGTTATGAGAGAATTGAGGAGATGAAAGAGGCTGTGACGAAGGTCATTGACACGCTCACACAAGAGGACTTCCATGGGGCATTCCAGAAGTTTTTGGAACGGTAAAACAAGTGCATTGCAGCCAGAGGAGATTACTTCGAAGAGGACTTAAGTTTCATTTGTACTATCAATAAATGTGCCAATACGAAAAAAGTCTGGAGGCTTATTTAATGATCCTTGTATATATATATATATATATACATATATATATATATATAACTACCATGCAACGGGAAGGATGTAAAACAAGGTCAGTTTTTTAGTAGAATAAAGCTGGTTTGAAGTCAGTTTTCCTTCTCCCGGACTGGTAATCCCAACAAGGCTAGAGAACCCATTATGCCCAACTACATATCACAAGCTGAAAGGAGAACAGGCAGATTCATGTCTTTCCCAAGTGAAATCGTGCAAAATAAAAAGTAAACATCCACACCGTGGATTTGAATTCTGGTCGCGGATTTAACTTCTTCGAAGATAACCATTACGCTAAGTGCGCATTAAATATATGTGTGTATGTTCGGGGGGCGTGCATTATTTTTATACGTTTTTTTACCTCCTGATTTCAACATTGTAACGTAATGGCCGAGGGATTTTGGTTCATGCCTTTGAGTTTAGTTAGGCTGAGAACCTTTTGGCTCAGCATATGGGTTAGTTAGGTGTAAACATTGATGCAGGTGTTAACGCGGGCGCTCGTGGGCGGACGAAGGTGTCACTCAGAGATGTCACAATAGTCCGAGACGAAACGGGTGACGGACGGCGAGTGACGTCACACACCGGAAGTGTGCAGAGGTTTGTGGAGAATTGAAAGAAAGTTAACGGAGTTGGAAACTAGACACCAAACGAGGTGGTTCGACTTTTGGGGCTCGCTGAGGCGAGACGAATTTGCGCGCCGTGGGTGCCGCACGAGATAGGGGCCAAATGAATAAGATGGCATAGCGAGATTGTGTCTCTCCTCCTTAAGTCGAAACCTTTAACTCAAAGTTAATAAAAAGGTTTCGTACCTGAACGAGAAGTCGTTACGTGTTTTCGAATTTCGAGATTCCTATGGTCTTTATGTGTTCTACGTTATGTATATATGTAATGAGCGTCCCATGTACATTTCGCAAATAGCCGTATTTACCTATAGTACAATATCAGTGTTGAACAAAGTTTTGCACATGGTCAAATACGGAGAAAGTTAGTGAGGATCATAGGTCTTGCGGATCCTCTTACTAAAAACAGGTGTCCAATGTAGTTCAAATAGATGAATAAGCGCTACGCCGTGTTGTAATAGTTATCTAGGCTTACTAATCATTATCATAGTAATGAAAACAATTCTGACTGGGTACCTTCAATATATGGCTATTATGTCAAAGAGAGCGGCTGTCTGTCGCCTGGGACATAATGTGTGCAACTTAGCTCCAGCGTGACCCTCCTCTTATCTGCACCTTCCTGTCACACTCAAGGGTGTAGGGCCAAGATCAATACCCGATTCCTGAGGGGTTACAAAAACAAAAACAAAAAAAAAAAAAAAGAAATTACGACGGGGCTGCGCAATTTTTCTCCCGATCTCCAGGTATGTATTGGACTTCCTACTTTAAATACAACTCTGTGTCACACTCTGCCCTCGTGGGAAGGTGGATAGTAACATACACAGATGGCTTTATGTCGTATTAACGTAAGGATAGATAGATAGATAGATAGGAACAAACTGGGATAGATAGATAGAAAGAAAGATAAATAGATAGATAGATAGATAGATAGATATTCAGATTTAGATACATCACAGATATGAAAAGACTAAGATATATATATATATATATATATATATATATATATAGAGAGAGAGAGAGATTAGAACCGACTGGGATTGATAAATATGAATAGAATGGTATACACATATATACAGATATATATATATATATAGAGAGAGAGAGATTGGAACGGCGATAGATAGATAGGTAGAATAATAGATTGATAGAATAATAGATAGATAGATATGAATAAACTAGAAAAGAGGTGTGTATGTGTATGTGTGTGTGAGAGAGAGAGAGAGAGAGAGAGAGAGAGAGCCGAGAGAGAAAGATACTGAAGAATAATAGCTGACAAAAGAGATAGAGAAATAGCGAAGAGATAGATGGATAGATTGATAGATAGATAGAGAGACCTAGAGAGAGAGAGAGAGAGAGAGAGAGAGAGAGAGAGAGAGAGAGAGAGAGAGAGAGTTAAATAATATTGAGTATTATGGCGGGTGGGAGGTGGAACGGGAGTGAGAGAGAAATTCGGTCTTTTTCCCGTGGCCTTTGGAACAGTTTCTGAAAAGTAATCGGGTTTTCGGAATGGATATGGTTTGGAGGAAACGTGTGTCTGGTGAGGGGAATTTGTAGGTTGGTATGGGGGCAAGGACGAGGGGAAGGTGCTCGCTCAACGGGCACGAGGCAGGGGGTAATCACCAAGATGGTGGGCACCCGGAATGATTCTCGCTCCACATAAATTGTCGCTGAATTTATTTTATTCGCCTGTCGTCCATCGTCGTGCACGCGAACGACGAACAGACAGACATTAATCCTGTCCAGTGGCCGGTCATGGCAGCGGCAGCAGCAGCAGTAGCAGCAGCTCTTGTCCGGAAACCACCACTGCAAAAACAGCAACAACGGCAATAAAAATAACAGTAGCCAAAAGAGTCAAAATATTTGTCATGACATTGAGAAGAAGAAGAAGAACAAGAAGAAGAAGAAGAAGAAGAAGAAGAAGAAGAAGGAGGAGGAGAAAAAGAAACTACTGAAAATGAATAATAAGATAAAGAAGTTGAAAAAGAATAAGATAAAAAGGATTATAAAGGAAAAAAAGAAGAAATCAGAAAGAAAAAACAAAAGATATTTTAGATATAACATACATCACTATTACAAAATCATTTGCATTTACCATCCACAATCTGAATAATAATAATAATAAGCAGCAGCAGTAGCCATCAATACGGTCACCAAACGGTTAGTACTGGGACTGGAGACAATGGAAATAAAAATTCGAGTGGAGACCATCTAAAGTACAGCATTGTTGAGATCGCCCAGAATACTAAGAAAAGTCCTGGAGACTTGAGGAGACTTGCTGTCACTCAGACTCAAGTGAAAAACCATCAACTCACGCTGGTGTGAAGAACTCTCCAATAATAATAATAATAATAATAATGAAAAATAGTAAGTACTATAAAAATAATAAGAAAGTACTATCAATGTGACAGAAAAATAACGCCTAAAAGAGGTAGCAAAAAAACAAAAAACAAACTAAAACTATGTAGAATACATATAATTGCTACCTTCTCCCATCCTGGGTCTTAGGTAAAGACCCGATGAAGGATTGTAAAGAACCAATAGTAAAGCTTATAATAATAATAATAATGAAAATTAAAAATACTTGTTAACATTGTAAGTGGACACCCTCAAATATGCGGAGAAGAAAAAAAAATAGAACCTCTAGAGAACGAGAAAACTTCTCGAAATCAAATTACACAGCAGAAATCTCATCAAAGAGAAAAATACCTGGGCTGTCTCCCCCGTAAGATACTCGAGAACATTCTTAAAGTGGAGGAGAGAAGACCTTCAACAAACAGACCAGAGATAAGGAAACTCATGGCGATCCTAGAAATCACGTAGACAGTGTATGTCAACCAAAGAAAGATGCGGATCCGCCAACATGCAGGATAACGTCGATACATCAATACGACTAGAAGACTACATAAAGAAATGCGGAGGAAGACTGATTACAGCCACCAGAAATAATACAGACAACACAAGCATCAACAGAATAAAATAACCAGAAAACAAAAAATGGGAAGGAAAACAACTCTATGGACAATTTCAAGCGACAAACAAATGAAATCTCTCACTAAAAAACTTGGACACGGCTAAGAAAGGGAAACCTTAAGAGAGAAACTCAATCTCTTCTGATAGCAGCACAAAATAACGTCATTAGTGTAACATATTGCCCCGGCCAAGCAGTCAAAATAGGAAATGCACCTGTGTAAATAACAAGTGCATCCGGTCGAGGAATATCAGGTTTTAACCTTGACCGTGGACGGGTTGAATGAGTGCGATTTGTGACGTCTACAAGAAGATGGTGGACGGCGAACAATTATATAACTCAGTGCACAGGAAGTTCAGTCAGTTGGAGATGAGACCAGTTGGAGATGAGATGCGGTAGAGAGAACCAGCAGCCAGAGAGGCTGGGCCCCCAGGCTCCCGGTTGAGCAGCCCAGGAAAACGGGAAAGAAGCGCTGTTATGGCCATAAGAGTGAGGGTCAATATGTTGCAGTTCTGTTCGGTCTCCAACTCCATCTCACAGTAAAACCTTTTGTAACCCTTTCGAACCCTTTCAAATAAAGTGAGAGGTATATTTTTCTAAAGAAATGCGTCGCTCGTCTTTATTGTGTCGTCGTTATGATTCTGCATGCATATGTGTTTGGATAGTTGGTCATGGCTATACAACATTAGGACTAACCATATCAAAGCAACAATAGACAAGTTGCAATAAAATAGCAAATGTAGATTATGTGAAGCTAAAAACGAAATGATCAATCATATAATAAGCAAATGCAGTAAATTAGCACAAAAAGAGTATAAGATTAGACATTACTGAGTGGGAATTATGCAAGAAGTTAACACTTGACCATACGAACAAATGGTATATGCACAACCCAAGAAAAAGAGATGTACGAAATTCTTTGGGATTTTGAGATACAAACGGATCATCTAATCTCGGCCAGACGACCAGACCTAGTAATAATCAACAAAAAAAAAGAGAACAAGTCGAATAGTGGACGTTGCCGTTCTGGCTGACCACAGAGTAAAACCGAAGGAAAGCAAAACGAAAGATTAGTACTTACACCTTGCTAGAGAATTGAAAATCTAAGGAATATGAAAGTGGCGGTGATACCAATTGTAATGAGCGCACTCGATACAGTCACCAAATGATTGACACAGAGATTGGGGAACTTGGAAGTAAGAGGACGAGTGGAGACCATCCTTTCTAAAACATTGTTGAGATCAGCAAGAAAACTAAGAAGATTTCTGGAGACTTGAGGAGACTTGCAGACACTCAGACCCCAGTGACGGACCATCTGCAAACGCTGTTGGGGAAAACTCTCAAATGAATAAAATAATAATAATAGTGATGGTGGTGATACCAATTGTAGTTGGTACGGGTAAAGAAAGCCCCTCCGTCACTTTTTTTTACGTACACATGGGAAGCAGCATGATTGACATAAAGGAATGCGAATAAACCCTCTGACGGCCAAATGCAATGTCTAACCTGGTGTGAGTCTTGCGGCTCAACGCTCAGGATCGTCAGTTCGATCGGGGAACTACTGCTGCTCATCTATAAGAGTGGCTTCGATAGACGAGAATAAAAACATCCATCGAAAGATAACCATGATCCACACTCAAACCACATACATAAACCGCATCGCTCTTCGCGCAGGTAAAAAAGGGACGCGTCCTGATGAGGTTGGAACCCTGGCCTCAGTGTTCGAAAAATCAGCTACAGAGCTCAAATACAAAAACTACTAAAATGCAAACAAACAATACAAATCGCGACATTTAACGTTAGAACCTTCAATAGAATAGGTCAACTACCGGAGCTGACTGCATCGGTCGTAGAACATAAGATAGACATAATATGCTTACAAGAACACAGATACATGCACACCGAAGACCTCAAATATCACGAAACTGGCAATGGATGGACGCTAGCCACTGTATCAGCATGGACAAACTCTGTCAATGCCACAGTAGGAGGGATAGGAATGCTTATAGGACCAAGAGCGTTAAAAACACTTAATAACATTGAGAGAATACAACCTAGGATGATGGCGGCTGCGTTTAATGGCAACCCCAGAGCAACAATCATCTCTTGCTACACCCTTACCAATGTTAGTGAATAAACTGAACTAGTCACCTTCTACGAGGAGCTATCCTCTCTAGTGCATACCATTCCGAAACACAACGTGCTAGTCATTGGCGGAGATATGAATGCCAAAATTCGGGAAAAACGAAAACAACAAACACAGCCTATACAACACGTCAAATAGGAATGGACAACATCTAACAGATTTCATGATAGAAAATAGATTAACATGCCTCAATACAAACTATCAAAAAAGGGAGGGAAAATTATGAACCTACACATACGCGAACAATAGTAAAGCACATATAGACTATGTCCTTATAAACAAGAAATGGAAAAATAATGCAATGAATTGCGAGGCATCCTCCTCTTTCAAGGGTGTGTCCTCCGATCATCGAATAGACACGACAAAAATACGACTAAGTCTACGAAAAAACACCAAACACTATGACTGGCCCCTTCTCAACAGCACAGATATTAGAGATAAATATGTATTACAATTGAGAAACAGATTCGAGACACTACAAGAGAAGACAGAAAAAGGTACTCCAAATGATGAATATGAGAATTTCGTCAACGCGCACCTTAAGGCGGCAGCGAAGTGTATTCCAACGAAACATAGAACTAAATATAGAATCCCATGGGAAACGTTAGCGGTTAGAGAAAAACGTGCACACGTGAAAACTGCCTCCAAAAGCTATAGGAAGAACCCAACAAACACAAATACCCTAAAACTAAAAAAGGCACAATATCAATTAGCAGGCATATATCTAAAAGAACAGACAGAATACATACAAAATCAGATAGATAAGATCAGAGACTCAGTGGAAGATATGCAATCTAGGATAGCCTGGCAAACGATAAACGAAATGAGTTGAAGGATGAGCACAACCAAAGCAAAATTGAAAGCTGCAAACCAACAAGAAAGAATAAAACTGTGGAAACAGCATTTCGAAAATCTACTTGGAAACCCACCGAAAGTTAAGCATGAACCAATCACCAGAATTATTAGTAAGCAATTGGACATTAAAATAGGACCGTTCACTCCAGTTTGTTATATACTCATCTACATCTTCACAACCCACAATAATTAAGACGCAGTGACAAAGACAGACGCACGCAGAAAGACGCACGCAATGATAAAGACGCAGGAAGACTTCTTTAACAATATTTTACCTCTCACTTTATTGCAAGGGTTCGAAAGGGTTGTTCAAGGTTTGCGTGTGAGAGGGAGCTGGAGACCGAACAAAAACTGTAACATTTTGACCCCACTGTTATGACCGTCACGTTGTGTCTTTCTTGTTCTCTAGGGCTGCTCAACCGGAGGCCTTGGGCCCACTCTGCTGGATGCTGGCTTTCTTTACTGCATCTTATCAGCATCTTCTCTGGACCCCAAACTCCATCAGGGTTCCCGAGGACCCCCTCGGTCGGGTGTGGCTTTCCCTACCACATCTCGCCTCCAACTGTCTGGAACTCTACTGGCAACTCCACTGGCTCATCGAACTCAACTAAATTATATAATCGTTCGACGTCCACTCAATCTTTGAAATCGAATGTTTAATCTTCATCAAGCGGAAATAACTGTCATACAGTTCAGAGGTCACTCTCTTCCGGTGCATCAGTCTATGAGTGTACCATGGGAATTTTTTTAGCTCGTTCCATTTCATCAGCCAATTTCCGCCCACGCGATTTCCTCTCATGACTGCCATTAGAATGTGTCACCTCCTTCCGGTGCATCACCTTGGAATGGCATTTTTGGCCGGATCCAAAGGTCAAAATATAACAAAGATGAAGTCGACTCGGTTCTTAGAAAAATTAAAAATAGGAAAGCTGCAGGTCTTGACGAGATACCCCCAGCCGTATGGAAGACCAGACAATTCGACGACATACTGCTCCGACACTGCAACGCAGTCTATAATCAAAATCCGATAGACAGATGGATGAAGGGATGCATCCTTCCCTTCCTTAAAAAGGGTGACCTCGGATTAGCCAAGAACTACCGAGGTATAACACTTACATCCATAGCAGCCAAAATCTACAATGCCCTGCTACAAAACCGCATAGAACCCAAAATCGACAACATCCCTAGGAAAAACCAAAATGGCTTCCGAAGAAATAGATCCACGACCTCACAAATATTGACCATCCGTAGAATCCTTGAAGGTGTACGGACAAAAAAACATACAGGCGACATTACTATTCGTCGGCTTTACCAAGGCCTTCGATTCCATTCACAGAGGGAAGATGGAACAAATCCTACTAGCATACGGCCTACCAAAAGAAACCGTAGCAACAATAACGATTCTCTATAGAAACACCAAAGTGAAAGTACGTTCACCGGATGGAGACACAGAATACTTCGACATTGTAGCAGGAGTACTACAAGAAGACACGCTAGCCCCATACCTCTTTATCATCTGTATAGACTACGTGCTTAGAACATCGATTGATAAAATCAGAGAAAATAGCTTCGAGCTGACAAAGGCAAGAAGCAGAAGGTACCCTGCAAAAACGACATAGCGATACTGGCAAATACACCCGCCGAAGCCGAAACACTACTGCATAGTTTGGAACGAGCCGCCGCAGGCATTGGCCTTCATGTCAATGCACAGAAAACTGGATATATGAGCTTTAATCAAACAGGTGACATTTCCATACTAAAGGGAACCTCTCTGAAACTGGTTGACAAATTCACCTACCTTGGAAGCAGTGTCTTATCAACCGAAAAAGACATCGACACGCGGCTAATGAAGGCATGGACAGTTATCGATAAGCTATCGATCATATGGAAATCAGACCTGACCGATAAATGAAACGCAGTTTCTTCCAGGCAGTGGTAGTGTCGATACTGCTGTATGGATGCACTACTTGGACGCTAACTAAACGGCTGGAGAAGAAGCGAGACGGCAATTACACAAGAATGTTGCGAACAATATTGAACAAGTCCTGGCAGCAACACCCCACATGGCACCAACTATATGGCCACCTGCCTCCCATCATGAAAACTATCCAAGTTAGGCGAACCAGACATGTAGGACACTGCTGGAGAAGCAGGGACGAGCTCATAAGTGATGTACTCCTAGGTACCCTCACAAATGGCCGAGCAAAAGCAGGACGACCAGCTCGAACATACATTCAGCAGCTATGTGAGGATACGGGATGTAGCCCTGAAGACCTGCCAGGAACGATTAACGATAGGAAATGTGACGAGAGGGTCAGGGATATCCGTGCAAGCAGCAGGACATGATGATAATGATGACGCTTGGTACAGTCCTCACTGGCTTGAAAAAGAACTGGCGATATTGGAAATCAGATGAAGAATCGAGACCATCTAGACGACAGCATTGTTAAGATTGGCTTGAATGTTGAGAAGAGTGCTGGAGATGTGAGGAGACTACCTGTCACCCAGACTCCAGGGGAAGAACACCAATTAAAACCGGTGAAAAAAAATCTCAGTAGGCCGTTACCGCAGATTCTAACTCTCCTCGGAGGAGCTAGGTTTACTGCCTGGTGCCTGAAGCACGGCATTTTAGGGGGATGCCGACGGGGTCTGAGACATTTTTGTAAATGCCGGGCGTGTCTGGGCAACGTTCTTAAAAAGGCCTAGGGTCATACTTGTTAAGTTGGTGGCACATACGACAAATACCGTTCAAGTCCAACCATTTACAAGAGGATGTAGTTGGCTGAGATACTATTTAACCCATAACCAGTGGGGATAAAGGGGTTCATACCACTCTCAAAAGTATTTGTCCAAACGTTTGAGTGGATTTTGAACTCTCTTTCTTTAAGGCTGCAGTCCAGCACATTAGCCACGACTCCACAGAGCCTCTCCGCAAATAATTTGCATACAGTGATATACCTTTTTTAGTATTAATAATACGAATTATTTTCTTACAGATCTATGTGACACTTAGATGAGACCTTCACAATTAATACCACTCTGGGTTAGAGTTGACCTGGGAGTAATAGCAATAAAAGGGTGACTCTTCATTTCCAAAAGTTCTGGAATTGGAACCTTATCACCGGATGCAGTTTCGAGTCAAATCCTTCGCACTGGTAAATCAAAAACAGTAAAATTAAGAAAATATCCAAATATACGATAAAGAAAATATCCAGGTATACGATAAAGAAAATATCCAAGTAAACGATAAAGAAAATATCCAGGTATACGATAAAGAAAATGGTGTAATGGTTATCGTCGTAGGAAATGGACACGGTGACTCGAGTTCAAATCCTGGACGAGACTGATTGCATTTCACATAGTACTAATACTCTTAGGAAAGGTATGAATCCAATTATTCTCCCTCCAGCGATGGGTAATTAGTAGGACAGACTAGGTTCTTCAGCCTTGATGAGGCAACTAGTCTAGGAGAAGGAAAACTCTGAAATCAAACCTGTTAGATTCCGCTTAAAAATCGACCTTGTGTCATATCCTGCCCGAGGGAAGGGGTTGGTAAATAAGATAAAGAAAATATTAAAGTATACTATAACGGAAATATCAAAGAAAATTTTTAAAAAATATTAAAGTATACAATAAAGAAAATATACGATATATACGGTAAAGTAAAAATCAAAGTATACGATAAAGAAAATATTAAATTGTAGGATAAAGAAAATATTAAAGTGTAGGATAATCGTGCCGCAAGCAATGCATTATGAAGGCATTATTATGAATCAACACGTCCCTTTGATATCCAGGCATCTATCACCTGGTAACATTTTTAATGGCTGAAGTTCAAAATTATGATCCAGTTAAATATGCACAGAAGAAAACATTTGTAACTTCAGGTGTGCCTCCAACCAAAGATCCATGTCATGACTTATTTTATCCTCATTCAGCAATAGCGACTTGAAACTTCGCAACACTCAATTTCGTGAGTTTTATTACTTCATTCTTCATTTGATGTCTCATTGCTCAGTTACTTGCAAATGGAAAAAGCAGATGATTCTCAGTGAGTTTTTTCTCACTGGCTACCCTATACATCCGACTTTGTGCCACATGTAAGCTAAACTTACTAAATAACTAATTGACAAAGGATAACAACCTCTATTCGTCAAATTTTAAGTTTCCTGTAAAAAAAAAACAAGATTGTGTCGCATCAATGGTCAAATTGACTCGGCTTCAAATTAGGGTTTAATTGGGTTTCTATGTGTAATTGCATATCAACCTTCGTGGATTATTTAATGTGAAACCCATTCTTGTAGAAGAACAGCATTAATATTATTTAACCCATAATCAGGGAGGGGGGATAAAAAAAGAATTATACCTTTTCCAAAGGTATTAGTTTGAAACTGAACGCAACAGCACGACGGGGGTTCGAACTCACTTAACTTTAGCACTTTAGCCACAAGGACTTCCCCCTTAAATTAAAGTTGGATTATGTTTTTGTATTAATCTTTTATAGGGCATAATACTTTCTTGTTTTTAAAATCCTCATTCAATATCCTGGTTTTCTACCCGAGGTCGAACCCTGACAACTAACACCGGTGGAAAATACGCAACTATTTCAACCATTAGGCAGGCTACCAAACTGGCGAGTTTTTAATATAGTAATGCTATATGTAATTTGGCAGAGGGTACAGGACACCATTGTAGCGTTCATTGTGTTCGGTGTTTGTACTTTCATTAGGTTTATAGGCTGGGAGGAAAACGCGGGGCAGATCGTTGTGTCGACCTTTCTTTGTTTGGTTTGCAACAAAATAAACAGCAGTGAACTGTATGTTGGCATTGGTCAAGAATAGGCCAAGTAGATCTTCTCCTGGGACATACGTACAGGCACACAGGCAGACATATGGACGATCTTCGTGTTGCACCGGATAGCAAATAAATGCTACTGTAGTGAATTTGATTCTCACTGGGAACCCAAAAATAGCTGAAATTATGCCCGACTATCTCTGTCTCTGTGTCTGCCTGTGTATGTAGGGGTTGGTCTTTAAGACACATTTTTCAAACATGCACATACTTATATGAAACCCCTATATATATATATATAGTTGTATTCTGGTAAATGATCGCGAAAACAAATCAGTATGAACGTAGGTGACAAAATAAAGGGTGTATCAACAGCAATCATACAATAAATGCTCATGGTAGAGGGGTTAGGTAAATACGTACATCTAGCCTTGTTCCATAGCTAATTTAAGTAAATGTATATTACTGAAATCATTTTCAGGTTTATATATACATATACATATATACGCATAAATATATATTATCTGATTCATCTGAATTTTAACAGTTTGACTGACGAAGTTTCTTTGAAAGAAGCAGCTTTCAAAGAAACTAAATATGAATCCACTTCTTAAAGATTAGTGCCGACAAAACCCAGCAAAAACGGCACATCACAGCGGAAGTTTTAAAGCACACATGGATATTCTAATCCAAAGCAATTTTCAACCAAGGTAACCCACAACCAAATTAATTTAATATATAAAAGCACCCAAAGTAACAAAGAAACAAAGCACACAAGGCAATTTTCACCTAAGGAAATTCCCACCCATTACCGTGTATAACTTAAGTTCACAAGGCAATTACCACCGAAAGCAATTTTACCCCAACGTAGTTCCCACCCAAAGCAACAAAACTTAGAAAGCACCTACAGCAACAAAGCACACAAATCAAACACACACACACACACACACACACACATACACATATATATATATATATATATATATAAAATGACCATGAAAGCAACTATGTCTTTTACACGCCATATTTGAGCCCACATGACAATTCCCCCTCAAAGCAATTCTCAACCAAGGCACAAGTAAAACAATTAGTGGACATTTCTATCAACACACACAAAGACAACTTAAGGATAAAAAGATTTATATTACTGAAGCAATATAAATCCTTAAAAATTCTCATTTAAAGCAACTCTCACCCACCTACGATTGGAAATTGCCATAAAATCACCCAATGACACGCCGAGGCAATTCTCACCCACAGTAATTTTCACCCAAGGCAACTAAATACGAAAGCACTCACAGTATAAAGTCAAACTACAATAGAGATTTGTCACCAAAGCACCTAAAAATATTTAATGACACAAAAAGCAATTTTCACCCAAAGGAATTTTCACACAACCCAAAGCAACTTAACATATGAAAACACCCACAACAACAAAGCACGCAAGTCAAACCAGGATAGAAAATCACCTGAAATCACCCAAGACACGACATACTTAAACCTCTGTGGAAATTCTTACCCAAAGCGATTTTCACCCAACGTACGTCCCACCCAAGTCAACATAACATTTGAAAGCACCAAAAGCAATAAAGAAAACCTAAAGACGCAATATTTGAGCAATGTTCAACCAAAATAAATTTTTGCCCAAACTTACACATATGAAAGCATCCACAGTTTTACTTTACACCATAGGAAATCCCAATCAAACTACTCAAGACACGCAATATTTAAGTACCCAATGATAACTCTCACCAGAAAAATTTGAAAAAATGAAAGCCACTTAAGCAAAAAAGTACACAAGTCAAATGACTATAGGAATTTGTCATCAAAACACCCAAGACAACGCAACGACACGTCACATTTTAGCACTCAAGACTATTTTAATCAAAAGCAATTTTCACTCAAAGCAACTTAACATTTAAAGCATGCACCGCCGCAAGTCAAAGTACCATAGGAAATTGCTTTCAAAGCACACAAGACTACTTGGAGACACATTATATTTGATGCCAATTTTAACAACCACAACAAAGCATATGTGTTAAACTACAATAAGAAATCAATATAAAAGCACACAAGGCAATTTTCACCTAAGGAAACTCCCACCCATTACCGTGTATAACTTAAGTTCACAAAGCAATTCCCACCGAAAGCAATTTTATCTCAACGTAGTTCCCACCCAAAGCAACTAAACTTAGAAGGCACCTACAGCAACAAAGCACACAAGTCAAATACATACACACACACACATACACACATATATATAAAATGATCATGAAAGCAACTATGTCTTTTACACGCCATATTTGAGCCCACATGACAATTCCCCCTCAAAGCAATTCTCAACCAAGGCAACCCGAGGACTTAACAAATAAAAACACCCTGAGTAACAAAGAACACAAGTCAAACCACTATAAGAAATCGCTACATTAAGTAACATTAAGTGAAATCACAAAAGGAAATAATCCTTAAAGCACCCAGGCCACGCCATATTTGAAATGAAAGCACCAATGGCAGCTACAAGTCAATATGATCCACTATAGGAAATCACCATTTTAAGGACCCGCCATCTTTGAGTACAAAACGCAATGTTCACCCAAGGCAATTTTCACCCAAGGCAATTTTCACCCAAAGCAATTTTCACCCAAGGCATCTCGCACTCATAACAATTTACACCCAAGGCAACTTAAGATTTTAACTTAACATTACTTACAGCAAAAAATTCAAATCCTTATTTTGACTTGAGTAAGTATTGTTTTGGGTGTAATTTGCCCTGGGAAAAATTGCTTTGGGTGAACATTTTGACTCATAGGAATTCCCACCCAAGGCAACTTAACATATGAAAGTACCTACAGTAAAAAATTCAAATCCTTATTTTGACTTGACTTGTTTTAGGTGACATTGCTTTGGGTGAACATTTTGAGCACAAAACATTTTGACTTTAAATTTTTCTTGGGTGGGAATTTGCCTTGAGTGTGAACATTTTCAGCACAAAACATTTTGACTTTAAATTTGAGCACAAAAATGTTCACCCAAGGCAATTTTCACCCAAGGCAACTCACACTCAAGGCAATTCACACATGAAATTACCTCCAGCAACATATAGGAAAAAACGCTAAAATCCTTAATTTGACTTGAGTGGGAATTGCCTTGGGTGTAAGTTGCCTTAGGGGAAATTGCTTTGGGTGAAGTTCCTTTGTAATAAAAAAATTAAGTCAAAACACAAGTCAAAACAAAATGTTCACCCAAAGCAATTTTACTCAAGGCGACTTTCACCCAAGGCAACTCAACATATCGCCATCAAAGTGCACGAAAGGCAATATTCAGAGGCAATTTTCACCCAGAGCAAAACATACACAAAGCAACCCACATCCAAGGGAACTTAAAATATGAAAGCACAAGGCCTCGTGCCTACTTGTATTAACTACAAGAAATAAAGAACTTAAAATATGAAAGCCAATATAAAGAGAGTCAAACCAATATGGTGGGATTTGTCTTGAGTGTGAGTTGACTTGGGTGAAAATTGCCTTGGGTGAAAATTGTCTTACCTGCACAAAATAGTGAATGTCCTTAAAATTGACTTGTTGGAAACAAGTGGTTTGATTTTTCGCTTTAGGTGCATTGCCTAGCCTTGAATGTAGGTTGTCTAGCGTAAAAATTGCCTTGGGTGAGTATTGCCTATTGCCTATCTCCTCATGGTGCTTGGGTGCTTTTGATAGTGATTTCCTAGTAGTAGTTTGATTTGTAGTACGAAAAAGCAATGTTTACCCAAGGCAATTTTCACCCAAGGCAATTTACACTCAATGCAATTCACACCCAAGGCAACTTAACATATACAGCAAAATAATTCAAATCCTTAATTTGACTTGAGTGGAAATTACCTAGGGTGTAAGTTTCAATGGGTGGAAATTGTTTTGGGTGAAAATTGCATTTTCTGCTCAAATATGACGTAAATTTGGCAAGGTTTGTGATTTCCTAGTGTTTTGATTTATCGCTTTAGTGCTTTGATATGTTAGATTGCCCCGGGTGAAAATTGGCTAGGGTAAAATTGCTTTTTGTGCTTACATCTTTGTTTCCAATTTTCTATACTGGTTTGATTTGTCACCATATGGTCATTTGCTTAGTGTGTAAGTTGTCTTAAGGCAACTTCAAGTCGTGTCTTAAAGTTGTCTTGGGTTGTCAAGGCAACTCCCACCCAAGGCAACTTTATATGAGATCGTTTTGGGTTCTTTGATTTCTTCAAGTTGCCTTGGGTAGGAGTTGCATTGACAACCCGAGAAACGACTTAAAGAAATCAAAGAAGTCAATACGATATCATATACGGTTTTACTGTCGGTTAAGTTGCTTTGGGGTGAAAATTGCCTAGGGTATATTTGCCCAAATATAGCGTGTCATTAAGTTGTCTTCGGTGTTTTGGGCGATTTCTTATAGTTTGACTTGTTTGTGGTGCTTTCTTTGTTAAATTGCATTGATTATGAATTGCTTTGGGTGTAAGTTGCCGATTTATAAAAATTTATAAAAAAATGTTCACCCCAAGAAATTTTCACCCAAGGCAACTTACACCCAAAGCAATTCATAACTAATGCAATTTAACAAAAAAGCACCACAAACAAGTCAAACTATAAGAAATCGCAAAATAACAAGTTAAATTGCATTGATTATGAATTGCTTTGGGTGTAAGTTGCCTTGCAAAAGACCCAAGGCAACTTAAAATATGATAGCAAATCAAAACACTACAGTATTATCATATTGGGTGAAAAGTTGCCTTGGGTGAAAAGTTGCCTTGGGTGAAAAGTTGCCTTGCAAAACACCCAAGGCAACTTAAAATATGATAGCAAATCAAAACACTACAGTATTATCATATTGGGTGAAAAGTTGCCTTGGGTGAAAAGTTGCCTTGGGTAAAAAGTTGCCTTGCAAAACACCCAAGGCAACTTAAAATATGATAGCAAATCAAAACACTACAGTATTATCATATTGGGTGAAAAGTTGCCTTGGGTGAAAAGTTGCCTTGGGTGAAAATATGATAGAATTGTAGAGTTTTGATTTTCTATCATATTTTGGGTGAAAATTGCCTTGGGTGATGATTTTGGGTGAAAATTGCCTTGGGTGAAAATTGCTTTAGGTTAAAGTTGTCTTTTTTTGTTCAATATGACTTGGTGCTTTGATGGCGATTTCTTAGATTGATTTGACCAGTTGTTGCTGTAGGTGCTTTCATATGTTAAGTTGCCTTGGGTGTGATTTACATTGGGTTTGAGTTGCCTTGGGTGAAAATTGCTTTGGATGTGCGTGAAAATTGCTTTGGATGTGCGTGTCCTTAAGTTGGCAATTTCCTACAGTTGATTGACAATGTTGTTGCCATTGGTGCTTTGGGTGTGAGTTGCTCAAATATAGCGTTGTTGTTGCCATTGGTGCTTTCATCTGCTAAGTTGCTTTGGGTGTGAGTTGCTTTAGGTGTGAGTTGCTTTGGGTGTTACAATGTTTGAAAATTGCCTGGGGTTAAAATTGCTTTTTTGTTCAATTAGACTTGGTGTCTTGATGGCGATTTTAATATTGGTTTGACTTGTTATTTCTGTACTTTCATATGTTAAGTTGCCTTGGGTTTGAGTTGCTTTGGTTTGAGTTGCTTTGGTGCCTTTTTTGCTCAAATATGTCATGTCTTGAAATTTGACCTTTTGCATTGTTTGCAATATCCTCTTAGTGGCTTGATTTATTGCTGTAAATTCTTTCATATGTTAAGTTGCCTTGGGTTTGAGTTGCCTAGAGTGTGAGTTGCATTTAGTAAAATGGGTGCTTTAATAGGTGCTTTTCTTGAGTGCTTTAATGGCGATTTCCTATCGTGCTTTGACTTGTTGTTGCTTGTGGTATTTTTCATATGTTAAGCTGCCTTAGGTGTGAGTGGCTTTGGGTGAACATTGCCTTTTGTGCTCAAATATGGCGTATCCTCAAGTTGTCTTGGGTACTTTGATGACGATTTCCAATCATGTTTCTCGAGAAAATCGCCAAGACAAGTACCCAAGACAACTTGAGGACACGCCATATTTGAGAGGAAAAGGCAATGTTTACCCAAGGCAACTTAACATATGAAAGCACTAACAAAAACAATTCCAACCACTATTTGAAACAAAGCAACAAGTCAAATTAAGGACACACCGAAGGCAACTTACACCGAAGGCAACTTAACATACTAAAGCACCGGCAGCAACAAACCAAACCACAAGAGGAAATTGCAAACAAAGTACCAAGTCAATTTAAGGACACCATATTTGATCATTAAAAGCAATTTTCATCCAACTTACCATATAAAAGCACTAACAGCAACAAGTCAAACCACTTTAGGAAATCGCCATGACAGCACCCGAGACAACCCATCGACACGCTCTATTTGAGTACTCAAGGCTCTTTTATTATGTTTCGTAAAGGGGTAATCTTTGCCTACTCTTTATAATCGCTTCTGTTGTGTGTGTTGCAGGTCGGTATCGACACATTCTTCCTACATGTAACGCCTCCCCTTTTGAGTTGACTCCATCTGGAGTCTATTCTCTGGAGTCGGCATCTTTTCAGGATTGGTTCCACACTTAAATCAAATAATGCAATACCATCCGTTCTGAATAAAGTTGTGTTCTTTAAAACAAGTAACACTGCTTTTTTTGTTTTTTTCTCACAAAAGAAATGTTACAGGGGAATTCACCTAAAAAATTTAATTTCTTTCCAGAAACACCATGAACAACTTTTCTCGAAGTCAATAAACTAGTTTTTTTTTCAGTTTTTTCCAAGTCTATTCATTAATTATTGAAATATCGGACCCTGTATCCAATTAAAATCCTATTTTTATAATATTAATCGCGACAAAAACAAATTTTCTCGTCGGTGATGTTTCGTTTGAAATCTTGCTATTTTTTTCTTTTCGCTTGTTAATTTTACTCAATGTATTTACTTTGTTGACATATTTTTTATTTCTCTTCCATTTTTTGGATTTGCAACTTTTATGTCCTAATCTTCTACATTGGTAACATTTTTTATTTCTAAAGTAGCAAACACTTTTAAAGAAGAAGCTATATTTAAGCACCTAAGGCAATTCTAACCTAAAACAATTTTGACATAAGGCAAACAGCCAAGGCAACAAAGCACAAAAGACAACAAAGATATTGCATCCAGGCAATTTTCACCCAAGACAACTTTTACGCAGAGCAACTCATGATATGAAAACACCCAAGTCAACTAATCACCCAAGGCAACTAATCACCCAAGACAAGTTGCACCTAAATACAAGTTATATTTAAGCTGCCAAAGCAACTCAACGTATGAAAGCATTCTAGAATACAAAGCACCAAAGGAAAGCGCCAACAAATCACCGAAGACAACCTGTAACAAAGAATACACCATATTTAAGCACTCAAAGCAATTTTCACCCAAAGTAATTGTCAACCAAAGCAACTCAACATAAACAAGCATCCAAGGCAACAAAGCACAAGACAAAACACCGTCGGAAAGCGACATCAAAGTGCCATGTTTAAATACCCAAGGCAATTTTCATCCAAGGCAACTCAACATACCCAATGCTAAATGGAAGCACCTAATAATTAGTATCTATATATAAGGAAATAAAAGAGACTTTATATTGAGAGGGAGGGAGTTTGCTATATCTATAAATAAAGACTGCTTAAGATCGGTGATAGTAGATAGTGGGTAGAGCGTTCACCGGGAGACTGGAGTTCAATATCAGGTCGAGTAATACCAAAGACTCAAAAAGTGGTACTTGATACCTCCTTGCTTAACACTCAGCATTATAAGGTATGTTTCAAGGGTGAAGTGGAGCAATCTCATAAATCAATTCTAAACAATGCAAAGTGTATATTTATGAAAAAAATACTAAAAAAATTATTTTGTGTTATTCCAAAAAATTATTGAATGACCATCGCATTGGGCCTTTGGCCTAGGGGTAGAGTGTTCGCAAATGGTCCGGGAGACCAAGGTTCAATACCAGATCGAGTCATACCAAAGGCTCAAAAAATGGTACTTGATGCTGCCTTGCCTAACATTAACTTTATAAAGTACGGATCAAGGGTAAATTGGAGCAATTCAGGACAAGGAGTAGCGCCTTCCCCTACACCTCGGTGTAGTAGCAATTGAAAATGGAGCATTCAGGTCACCCTCGACTACAGTCTCCAACTTTACTTTAGATCTCAGTTAGGGTAGCTTAGACACAGTGTCAACGTCGTTAGCGATCATCAGTGCACTAATATAGGCAAGAGACTGACAGTCATCAAGCACTATTTACTCTTATCAACGCTATCATAACATATATAAACGTGTGTGTGTGTGTGTGTGAGTGAGAGAGAGAGAGAGAGAGAGAGAGAGAGAGAGAGAGAGAGAGAGAGAGAGAGTTTGCTACTTCGCTGCAATCCAAAAATCCTACAACTTTGACCTGACAGACAAGAAAGAGAAAAGATATTTAAATAAAATACATATTTAAAAAGACGTCACTTGGTTTAATTGCCGATATCTCGCATTATTCCTCACTGATCCATTTTTTTTAAATATAATTTCTGGGTTTTTTTTTTTTTTTTGCCTTTTATAATTCTTAACATTTCTGAAACTGGGCTTAGAAAGGGCTTTTTACCAAAACCAAAAACGCTCTTCAAATAATTTAGATAAAAAATTTTAAAAAAGAAGGAAAAAAGAGAAAACAAGCAAAACCGTACTATCAAACCTAAAGAAAATGAAAAAAGAAAGAAAGGAAGCTATAATCAAATTAGTAGTCGTGTTTAAACAGTATCTTTTAATGGTCCGGAAGAAAGTGTATTTAATAGATAAAAACCATTTTTGTTGGTCGATGCATTTTTTGGGTGGGGTTTCAAGCGGCTGTTTTTAGAGTGAAAAAAAAAGCACTTTTTAACAGTCAAAAAATAAAAGGTTGAAAGTGGTTTTTAAAGTAATGGGAATTTAAGAAAAAAAGGTGGAACAAAGAACATTTTGAAGAGGAAAAGAAAAAGAATCCATTATGGATAATAATAATACTGATGACAACAACAACATCAACAACAACAAAAACAATAATAATAATAATAATAATAATAAAGGAGAAATAGGAGACAATCAAGAAGAAGAAGAAGAAGAAGAAGAAGAAGCGTTAATATTAGTAATAATGATGATGGTAACGGTATTACAAACAATTATCACCCGAAGAGAATGAAAAATAGTCTCTATAATAATCACGATGATGATAATCAGAAGGAAAAGAAAAGAAATCCAAAAGAAAGTCATAAAGGTGCTGCTGCTGCTGCTACTGATGATGATGATGATGATTAGTGGTGCCTCTACAAGTATGAAAGTCATAAAGTTTTTTTTTAGCCAAGTTCTTTCCAAAATTAAAAAAAAACCTGACGATTCTGAGACAACAGTCGTTCTGGAAAATGATTGATTGATTGATTGATTGATTTTTATGGCAAGTCAACCCGTCTACGATTATTTAATACCCAGACATTTGAGAATTGCCTTCGGTGCAATTGCGTTCGTAGTACGTTCATATTTAATTTTTTTGTGCAGCTGTTTATCGTAAGACACCGCAACTTCTTAAATAATAATCATAATAATAGAGAAAAAAAAACATACAAGTACTTAGGAATATTGGAAGCTGCCACATCAAACAAGAGGAAATGAAAGAAAAAAATTAAAAATGAGTATCTCAGAAGAAGCAGAAAACTTATCGAAACCAAGTTCTGCTGTAGGAATCATATCAAAGCGATAAATACCTGGTCTTTTTCCCTTATAAGAAATACGGGGCTATTCTTGAAATCGACAAGGGAAGAACTTCAACAAATGGGCCAGAGAACAAGAAAGCTAATAACGATGCGTAAGGTCCGAGAGACAACAATTAGTTAAGAAAGTAGGAGGAAGAGGACTTGCCAGATAGCGTCGATGCATCGACACGACGACTCGAAAACAACATAAAAAAAGAACAAATAAAGACCAATTACAGCTACCAAAAACACCATAGGCAACATAAAAATTAACTGAACAATAACTAGGAAACAGAAATAGGAAGAAAAACAACTGTATGGATATTTCAAGAGACAAACTAAGGAAATTCCCACGAGAACACCTGGACATGGGAAATCTTAATAGAGAATCTAAATCTATTCAAATAGCGCCACGAAACAACGCTATAAGGACCAACTATGTAAAAGCGAAAATAGATCGGACACAACAGAATAGCAAGTGTAGATTATGTGGTGATAGAGATGAAACGATTAATCCCATTATAAGCAAACGCCGCAAACTAGCTCAAAAGGCGTATAAGACTAGACACGACTGGGTGGGAAAGTGATCTATTAAGAATTGTGCAAGAATTAGAAATATAAACATACTACAAAATGGTATATGCACAAACCAGAATCCATCTTGAAGAACGAGACTGACAAACTTCCCTGGAATTTTGAGATACAAACAGATCATCTAATCCCAGCCAGAAAACCAGACTTTGTGATAGTCAACAAAAAAGAAAAGAAGAAAAAAGAAGGAAAACTGCAAAATAGTGGACTTAGGCGTCCCGGTAAAATACTGAGTGAAAATCAAAGAAAACGAAAAGAGAGATAAGTACTTAGACTTTGTCAGAAAATTTTAAAAAAGCTATGGAACATGAAGATAACGGTGATAATGATTGTAATTGTTGCGCTCAGAACGATCCCAGAAGGCATGGTTAAGGAGCTGGAAGAGTTGGAAATCGGAGGACGAGCAGAAACTATCCAAAATACATCTTTGTTATGATCGGCCAGAATACTGAGAGGAGTCTTTGAGATTTGAGAAGAGTTGCTCTCATTTAGACTCGAGCCAAAAACTATCAGCTAACACTGGTATAAGAAATTTTAAAATAATCAACAAAAAAAAAAGAGAACCTGCAAAATTGTCGACTTTGCTGTCCGGGCTGACCATAGAATAAAACTGAAAGAATGCGAAAAGAAGGATAAGTACCTCGATCTTGCTAGGGAATTGAAAAAAACTGTGGAAGATGCAGGTGACAATTATACCAGTTGTAATTGGTGCGTTTGGAAAGGAAACTAAAGGATTACTAAAGGGACTGGAGGACTTGGAAGTTGGCGGACGGGTCGGGACCATCCAGACTACAGCATTATTGAGAACGGCCAGAATACTGAGAAGAGTCCTGGAGACTTGAGGAGACTTGCTGTCACTGTGACTCCAGAGAAAAACCATCGGTAACGCTGATGTGAAAAGCTCTAATGAGTGAATAATAATAATAATAATAATAATAATAATAATAATAATAATAATAATAATATCAGTACAAAAACATCTAAATACGAGGTGCATACGATAAGTTTCCAGACTTTTTTCGTATGGGCACTTTTATTGATTTTGCACACATGAAACTCTTGTCCCCTTCAAAGTAATCTCCTCCGGCTACAATGCACATGTTGTACTGTTCCAACAACTTCTGGAAGGCCCCATGGAAGTCCTCTTGTGTGAGTGTGTCAATGACCTTCGTCACAGTTTCTTTCATCTCCTCAATTGTCTCATAACGACAGCCACTGAGCTTAAGGAATAACCAAAAGTTACAGGGAGCAAGGTCTGGACTATAGGGAGGCTGAGGAATTGTCTTGATGCTCATCTGGTTCAAATAGTCTGTAACAGAGAGGGAGTTGTGGACTGGTGGAAATGCCACTGACCCGATTTGAAGAGTGCTGGCATCTTCCCTAGGAATCTCTTCCTGAACTTCTTTAAAACCTCAATATAGTAACCCTAAGCCTAACCTTTTGGCCAATCAACTGTGGTGTTCTGACTTCCATACTCCTCCCACACCTCTCATCATCCCTCACAGACCCCCTGCCTTCCTTGAATCTCTTATGCCACTCAAAAACTGATGCTCGATTCATGCAAGATGCTCCAAAAGCAGTCTGAAGCATTCCATACGTTTCTGTTGCATTTTTCCAAGTTTAAAAGACAATTTTATTGCATATCATTCTTCTAAAGTGTCAGATTGCATTTTTGAAATTCGTCAGATGTGACAATCAGGCTTTAGTAGGGTGTATTCCAATTGCTGCTGTAGCTGTTGATTTGAACCTGAAATCATAAAAATTGGTCAGTCATATAATAAGATGTATAGCAATAACCTACTGAATTTTCAAGAGTCTACGACAATATCAAATGCTCATACGAAAAAGGTCTGGAAACTTATTGAAGGCCCAATGTATTTCTAATGATAATGGTAATAATAATAATGATGACATTGTTATTTGGTGGATTTTGCTGTTCCATTAGACCATAGAGTAAAAATACAAGGAAGCGAAAGGATAATACTTGGATCTTGCTAGAGAACTGGATGTGCAGTGGAACATGAGGTGACGGTGGTATCAATTGGAGTTGGAGACCCTGGAACAGTTCCCAATGGAACAAAGTAAGTGGAGACAGGAAAATAAATCAGAATCCCTCGGATTACAGCACCGCTAAGATCGGCTAGAATAACTAGAAGAATCTTTGAGACCTGAGGATATTTGTTATCACTCACACCTCAGCGAAAAATACCTGTTAAAACTAGCGTCAAAACTCCTTTGATATACAAACGGATCACCTAATCTCAGCCAGAAGACCAGACCTTATAATAATCACCAAAAAAAAAAAAAAAAAAAAGAAAAAAAAAAGAAAATCTGCAAATAAAACTGAAAGAATGTGAAAAGAGAGATAAGTACCTCGACCTTGCGAGAGAATTGAAAAAACTATGGAACATGAAGGTGACAATTATACCAATTGTAATTGGTGCTTTTGGCACGGTAACTAAAGGATTATCAAAGGGCCTGGAAGATTTGGAAGTTGGCGGCCGAGTGGAGACCATCCAAACAACAGCATTACTGAAAACGGCCAGAATACTGAGAAGAGTCCTGGAGACTTGAGGAGATTTGCTGTCACTCAATCTCCAGTGAAAGACCATCAGCTTACGCTGATGTGAAAAACTTTAATGAGTAATAATAATGATAATTTGCATTTGAACACACGAATTGTATGAGCATGAACTGACTTGCCTCGTGTTTAAGATATTAGCATATTGCCTAGTGCCACTTGGAGTCGTTAAAAAAGGAATTAGTCAAATACTCTACAGGTGGAGCACAAATTTATTAAGAAAGTTTAGTTTGATTGGAAGAAGGCAACGATAATAGGACACTAAGTGAAGTTTGAATTCGCTATACTTCCAAATTGGTCAACAAAACGTGTCTAAAATTCATAACCTGCTTTAGTAGGTGCCTCATTTCTCGCAATTGATATATCTATATATAAATCAAATGATTTGTTTTTCCATATGTATCGGTCAGTATCCTGATAAAAAAATTCTTCGCTGAAAATATAATGTAACTGACGCAACAACCAAATGTTTTGTTTATAAATCATGTGTACCAACATACTTATATTGTGTGCATAACAGTATTCTTATTGTAACCCCCCAAATAAATCTAACAATAAGATGTAATTTTTTCTTTCTTTCTTTCTTCAAACATTGTAGTTCTTTCTTTCTTTCTTTCAATATAATTTTTTTCTTTCTAGTTTCTTTTCTTTCTCATATTGTAATTATTCGATTTTCACTTTCAACATCTTTTTCATTTCTTTTGGTGATAAAATTCTTTCTTTCTTTCTTTCTTTCTTTCTTTCTTTCTTTCTTTGCTCAAATATTGTAGTTCTTTCTTTCTTTCTTTCTTTCTTTCTTTCTTTCTTAATAACTCCTGAAATTTGAAAACAAGAAAAAGATTTCTGATGAGGGTAAAGATAGTTTTACAGACGGCGTGGGTTGTGGAGGGGAGCCTTCATTTGGCAGGTAAGTGGGTGGATGTAAGAGTGATTGAGTGATTTTTTTTTTCAATCTGATGATAACAAACATAAAAACCTGTGCGTTGGTGGGTAGAGAAGGCGACGTGAAATAAAAAGTCTCATTTTATTCAAAACCACTTGAAAAGAAAGGAAGAAAAGAAAGCAAAAGAATTAGATCTTTTTTTTTTTCTTTCAGAAGACAAAAAATTAAATAGGATTTCTTTCTAATAGTCTAGATTATCTTAATGGGACTGAGAGTTTCTTTAAACTCCCAAAATTTGTCTGCGTCTCCATTTAAGGCGTTACCATTCCTTGTGCCTAAGCCTGCGATTATTATTGAAGTGACTATTGTTACTAACTATTATTTTTGTCATTAGCTTAATCAACAGTAATAACTACTTTAAGATTGAGAACGTTTCTGAGAGGACAAATTTTGTCATCGTCCAAAATCAAGCATAGCATTGATTTCTTTCTAAAGTTGTAAAAAGCCAATATTATGCTGGAGAATAAAAAAAACTCAAATATATAAAATTATAGAACGACTTACGGCATAACGATCCTTTTAATGACAAAATGGAGAAAATGTATTATTCTTCCTTTGAACATAATAAGTTGTTAAACAAAAATAAACGAACAAAAAACAAAAAGAATTAATTTCTTAAGTGAAGACATATGAGCAAATTTCCTTAGTGTCACTTGTCACCTGGTTGACCTTATTGATGAAATTTTTGTATATTTCTGGTTCAGATAGTAAAAATGGATGAATAATAATTTTTCTTTTTCACGCGTAGATCCATCATGCAACACAATCAATCCTTATACCGCAAAAGATGAATACTAACCTACTTTATTCCTCTTGTCGTCGAACAAATGTGGGCGACACGCAAAACTCCGAATAACCAGCTGAGCTCAGCGGGAATCTAGCTTTTATATTTTAAGTCTGCTCTGCTAATGATTGCTTTGGGTACTTTTAAAACATTTTCTCTTTTATCTATTACATATATATATAATGTACTTAAATGTCTTTAGCTACTGACACTATTTATAGAAACACATTTAAAAGCAAACGCTATACACTCCAACGGTAAAGACGCTCTTACATAGTAGTAATGCAAAAACAAAGTTACATCACTTTTGTAATAGATCCTCCCCTGATGATGGCCCAAAGTCGGGCAGAAAGTATTTGGGATACATATAATTATGGAAAATACATCAATCATTCCCGCCGAATACGATAAAAGTAATACGGCAATATGAACGGATCAACAAGAAAATATGTTGACAAAAAATGTCTATTATGTTCAACGAAATTTGTATTAATGACGAAATACTGCCAATATATATATATATATATATATATATATATATATATATATATACCCTCCGCACAAGCAGGATGCGATACAAGGTCAATATCTAAGCGGAGTTTAACAAGTTTAAATTCATAGTTTTCTTTTTTCTTGAACATTTTGGCATACAAAGTTTAAAGAGCCCAGTCTACCTTTCAATTTACCCTAATGACACACACACACACACACACACACACACACACACACACACACACACACACACACACACACACACACACACATTTATATATATGTCATCTATTTCGCGTATTTTAATAGAATAATAGGTGTGTAAAGATAAATACAAACAGACCAAAAAGTGAAGAAAAGGAGGCAGGAAAAAAGAAACGAAAAAAAAAAAACACGAAGAAGAAGAAGAAGAAGAAGAAGAAGAAGAAGAAGAAGAAGAAAGCGAGAAAAGGAAGGATATTCAACTGAGTTGGAGAAGAATTAAAAATCAATGGAATCAAAACAAGAAAGAGAGAGGGGGGGTGATAGAAAACTTGTAATCCATAAAATAAATTCAGAGAGAAAAAATGATTTCTTAAAAAAAGAACGAACGAAAGAAAAATATAAGAAATGAATAAAGAAAGAAAATTGGCATCAGTTAAATAAACAAAAATGAGTAGAAAGAAAGAAAGAAAGAAAGAAAGAAAGAAAGAAAGAAAGAATGAATTAAAATGAAAGAAAGAAAGAAAGAAAGAAAGAAGTAAAAAACAAGGATCGATGAAATAAATATATAAAAGAAATAAAGAATGAGACAGGTGAATAAAAACGAAAGAAAAAAGAAAGAAAGAAAGAAAGATGAATTAAAACGAAAGACGAAAAAAAAAAACCCAAAAAACAAAAGAATGAAGTAAAAAACAGGGATCGAAAAAATAAAAAGTAAGAAAGGTGAATTTAAAAGAAAGAAAGAAAGAAAGAAAGAAAAGGATCTACAAAAGAAAGAAAGAAAGAAAGAAAGAAAGAAAGAAAGAAAGAAAGAAAGAAAAACGATGGAGGATTTTTAAAATGTTTTAAGCGGACGGATATTCAAACGTAGAAGTGAAGATTTCGGAAGACGAACAAACATCTTTGCTCGGAGCTTCTTTTTTTTAAGACAAGGAAACAGAAGAAAATATGGGAAATAATAAAACTCTCTTCTTCCCCTTACAATACCCCACCACACATTCGCCTTAACAAATTTCGTGTAACGAGAACACATCATTCTAAACTGTTCGTATTTCTTGAAATCGGAGAGATTAGTTTCTCTTGAATAATGGTCGCCGACGATGAAAGGGAATTACTCCTTTTTCTCCCTACATATTTTTTTCGGGCGAGAAACAAGGCGGGACTCGCAATCAACGGGAAGCTGCCGGAAAGGGGCGGGATACTATAAACTTGACAGATGAAATGACGGAGAGGAAATAGAGACCCACTACCACACACTTTCAGTAATGGCGGTAGATGATGTGTAGTGAATTCAAAGCAAGCAGACGATAACACTGACATGAGAATCATGGGATTTTGCCTACCTCTAATTTCGATATTCAATTAAAAAATATTGGAACGTGTATTTATAAGAACTACTCTAATGTTAAACTTTAAGTTAAACTCTGAAAGGCAATTTTATAGCCAGGATATTTTATTGCCCGTATCATGTGTATTCATTCATATAAATTATAATCTTCAAGATGTTCTCAGATCGGAGAAAACGATCATATTAAAAACTTTAGTCATTATATTTTTTATTTGTTTATTTTTAGTTTTGACTATTACATTTTTTAAAACTCCATTTCGCTTACAACTGATTTATTCGGTAATATCGTCCACACTCTCCTATTTTAGTTCGTAAAGTTGCCAGTTGGTTGAATCAGGCTTCCCTTAGCAGAAAGAGACATGGATTAGTATCTTCCTGAGAACTTATTCATCCTTCTTGTTCATAAAATGTTTTCTTTTCGTAGAAATAACAACCCCATTGAGTGAGTGGTTGGTTTTAATGGCATGTCAACCCGTCTAAAGTTATTTTATGTCAAGATGTTAGGGAATTGCATACGTGTATATTTAAATTTTTTGTGTTAAGATTCTTTCTTTCTTTCTTTCTTTCTTTGGGTTTATGGCCTATCAACCTTTGTTGGTTATTTAATGCCAAATCCATTTTTATACCAATAATGTTCTATTTCAAATAATTCAGCTTAGCACAAGTACACTGTTCAATTGTCAAAAACATTTCTATTCAAAGCTATTCAATTTAGCCAAACAGTTCTAAATAAAAAAAAAAATCTAGTTTAGTATAAGCATAGATTTCAATTCCAGGTCGCGTCATACCAAAGACTTTAAAAATGGTACTTGATACCTCCTTCTGTAACACTCAGCAATATAAGGTACGTATCAAGGGTAAAGTGGAGCAATCCAGGGAAAGGAGTAGCGCCCTCTCCTACACCTTGGTGTAGTAGCTTTTGAAAAGGGAGCCTTCTGGTCACCCTCGACTACGGTCGCCAACTTATAGTTTTTATTTACACAGTTAAATGTCAAAACACTTCTATTTCAAACAATTCAGTTTAGCATAAGAACATATTTTAAATGTCGAAGTTCTATTTCAAGCAATTCAATTCAGCATAAGTACAGAGTCTAGTTCTATATGACCCATAAATTAGACCCTATCAGGTGCTACCACACTGGGCCAGAGTGCACCTGGGAGCGATGATAATAAAGGGGTATTCTGGATTCCTCAAAGCTCCAGCATTACTGGAACATCACCATCAGACTGTTTAGTGTCCTAGTCAGGACATTCATTAGAAGGGGTCTTACCCCTCTGCAGAGATGCAGTCGGTGTATTCTACAGCCCCAGCCGACTGGGCAAATTGTGTTCAGAGTTTTTTTTCGTGCTCATTTATAGGATATCAGGTATTCCTATCTAATACAAATTGCTTACAAATCTATTTGACCCCTAGATGGGACCCTAATAGGTACAATCAGTCCAAGTCAGAGTAGACCAGGGGTTAATGGCAATGAAGGGTAATCCAAACAACCAGATGTAGTTTAGCGTCATACCTAGGATACCCGTCCTTTTTGTCGGGGAGTATTACCCCCTGCAGATGATATTGTTAGCGTATTCTATGGCGAAGCTGAGATATCAAACCGAGCTTTAATCATTCCACTAACCTTAATGTTATTTAGAGTTCTCGTAGCGTAGTGGCTAACGTGCTGTAGTATGTGAGTTCGAACTCGAGTCAAACAAATACATTCCCTTTTGAGAAAGGTGTGAACCTCTTTATCCTACCAAGCTATTGGTTTAATAGTACCACAACTGTTCTACAACGATAGCTTTGTCATTAGATAACCTATGAAAGTTGATATGCAATTAAACAAAGAAATTAAATTAAATTCACCTTAATGTCAATAGGATGGAATTATGAAATCTTTTGAAATAGGAACTAATACAAGTACCAGCTTCGGCGGTACATATACTAAAATAGGAACTAATACAACAAATCGATAAATATTTAATATGTTATGTATAATAAGAGGTAAGTGCCCGTATTATCAAGGTGTACTGACAGTACGGATTCCCTTCTCTCTCTCTCTCTCTCTCACCATCCATCCAACAGAGGGAGAAAGAGAGAAAACGAGAGAGAGAGAGAGAGAGAGAGAGAGAGAGAGAGAGAGAGAGAGAGATAAAGAGAATCTTGGTAAATCCTCCAGACAGCATCCAGATAATGAATGTGTTTAACCTAGTCGACTAACACTGGTGTGTCCACGTATAGTAGTTCATAGGAGAACGTTGCTTATCAGTTCGTCCTTATTCCTCCAGCAGTGTCCAGCATGTATAGCTCATCTTACTTGGAAGGCTTTCAGTAGATAAGCAATTTCCATCGCGGTATATGTACTGGTCTACAAAAGGCTTGACTTTTAATGGGAACATGGTGCAACTTTAATTAAAACACATTGAGACAACTGTGTTTGGTGACCTGTAAAACATTATATTCATCAGCTCTGTGAGGACACTGGGTGCTGTCTAAAGGATTTACCCAGAGTGATAGTAGATAGAAATGGATGGTTAGAGAGAGAGAGAGAGAGAGAGAGAGCCAAAGGAGTCCGTGCTGTCGATGATGATGATGATGATGATTGATATTAGAGTTTTAAAAACTTCTTTTTTGTTTTCCTTAACAACTCAAACCAATTTTACATTACCCAATAGACTGACAGAGGAGATTCAGTTCCAGTCCAATTAAAAACGAATCAAAAATTAAAAGTAAAATAAAACAAAACTAGAATCTTACCGAATAAAAGCGTGTATGCAGTTTGTTAAAGTTAGGATAATTTGCAAATAATTGAACTCATACGATTGGATTATTAATTTCCAATAAGGAAAAAATATCAAAGAAATAATTCTTATAGCATAACAACTTTATTGCGACATTTACTGTTTAGATGAAACCTATTATTGTTTAGATAAAGATTATTAATAATTTTGTCGAAAATTATCCTTCATTTTTCTAATCCTAATTAGTTTTGTTGATTTTTATCGTCCTCTGCGCGGCTGGTGAGGCTTAGAATATGCTGACCGTATCATCTGAAGAGGGTAATACCCATCACAAAAAGGAGGTGTGGCCTGGGTATAACACGAAACTGCATCTGGTTGACACGTCACCCATGAATTAATTTACAAAGAGTTTTTTCTTAGATGTAGCTCAAGGCCGTATGAATGGGGAATGACATGAGACGCCACTCATGTAGTAATTTACTAAGTGTTTTTGCTTACATGTGGCTCTAGGCCGAATGAATAGAACACCCAATAAGACGCCTCCCATGTAGTAATTTACTAAGCTTTTGCTTTGATGTGGCACAAGGCCGAATAAATGGGCACCCAAATGAGACTCTAATTCATTCTTACGGCTTGCAAACCATTACACTACGCGAGGTGCCCTACAAAATCTGAGGTGACCAGAAGACACAGATGGATTAACATATTCTCTATAGCATTAGCGTGAAGTCATTATATATATATATATATATGTTCCTTCTCCAGCAATGGGAAAGTAAAAGGGTATAATGGGTTCTTTAGCCCTGGTAAAGCAATCATCATGGAGAAGGAAAATTCCAAATTCAAATCAGCTTGACTCCGCTGTAAAAAAATACCTTGTGCTTTATCCTGCTTTTGATGAAGGAGTTGATATGTAAACATATATATATATATATATATATATATATATATATATATATATGTATATAATTCTATATGCTTGTTTGCTATAAATGGAATCCAAAGCTAATGAGTGAATCTTGATAAAACCTGTCATCTGAACGTTTTTCATCCCAAGACAAGTTTTAATGGTATTTGTTTATTACGGTGAAAGTGATCAGAATATTTAAAATTGAAGTTGATCATGAAGGTCTGATATATATATATATATATATATATATGGAGGCGCTCGTTGTGTAAGGACAACTGTCATAGAAAATATATACGGCCACCCGAGTACAAATCGTGGACGAAGCTGTTTCCATTTCACATAGTGCTAATACCTTTGGGAAAATAGTAAGGTGGACTGAACTTTTTAACCCTATGTATCGCAACCAATCTAGAAGAAGAAAAACTTTGAATTCAAACCTGTTAAACTTCGCTTAAATAATTAACTTTGTGTTGCGTTGTGCGATCGACTTGAGCATATATATATATATATATATATATATATATATATATATATACCCTGAATTATTAGAAAATTCGTTTCACACGTGTTTCACCGGTGTAATAGTAACTCTTCTTTATACTACATTTTTAAAGATTATATCTTTCCCGTTACATTTAATCTCTCTGAATATATATATATATATATATATAAGTATATAACGAGAAAAGGCCATAATTACTCACGATTAAAGTTCCTTGGAACAATGTTTGGATTGATAATGTTATGATTGTCCTTTTCTTGATACTTTCCAACTGATAATTAAAGGGAGATGGCTATATTATTACTTGGATTGCCACTTGCAATATGTTAAAACTCTCCGCTTACTATCACCGCCACAACGACTACCACCACAAATGCGACTAGTAATAATAATAATAATGATAATAAGAGAAAAGAATATTCATTTTAGCATTGCATGTTTAATAAAGTGTTACCTTGGAAGTTTCAAATAATAACGTACTATACCCTGTGCCGGGGGAATTCGAAAATAGACCCAACTAAAATTCCGCATCATCTGTTATTAGAGCAAATCAAAAGCTTTAAAAACAAACAATTAAGTCGGGAAATAAATGTTAGTAAGCAGGCCAGTCTGGTAACTGTGACGCCTTCTATGCCGTCAGAGGAGACAGATTCTGTTTAAACAAAATGGCGTGTCTAGTGAGTATGGCCGTCAAAGACCAATACTATGACGGACTAGACGGACGGTGAGGTGGTAGAAGACGAAATGCAACTGCTAAACATGCTTTCAATTAATAAAGAGAAAACTGTTAAATGCACGTTTTTTTTTTTTTTTTTTTTTTTTCAAATTAAATTCCTCCCTCTGCGAAATTACACCTAAGACAGACGACGGTTCCAAGATGGCTGCTTTGACCAGAGATGGGCGAATAAGTCAATATCGTCCTTTACGCTATGGCTTCTGTTTTGACTGCTTAGTCAACATTTATTGCCACCATCATTGGCCAGAGAAAATCATCAGCAGAATCAACCAACGAAGTTCTTATCAACTGGCATTAGATGATACGATGTTCTAATCATTATCATTATTAAAATGGCGCTCTCTTAGCAGTGCTTAAAATACACCGACTGCACTTGCCCCCCCCCCAAAAGGGGTGTCCTGGGTATGAAAATAAACTGCACCTAGAGGTGAGGCTTCATTTCTGTCATTATTGCAGGTTTACTCTGACTCAGTTGTAAATGTTAAATAGATATGTTTTGAAAATTTATACAGGATTATTTGTGCAAACAAATAACAATAATCCAAATTTGACCATGCGATAAGTGGTATATGCACAACCCGGAATCCGTCGAAGAGAACGAGACGCACAAATGTCTATGGAATTTTGAGATACAAACGGATCAGCTAATCTCGGCCAGATGACCAGACTTTGCGATAGTCAACGTAAAACAGAAAACTTGCCGAATCGTGGACTTTGCTGTTTCCGGCAGACCATAATGTAAAATTGAAGGAAGATGAAACGAGAGATAAGTACCTGGACCTTGCTCGGGAATTGAAAAAACTATGGAACATAAAAGTGACGGTGATACCAATTGTAATCGGTGCGCTCGGTATAGTCACAAAAAATTGGTATTGGGACTGGGAGAATTGGAAATAAGAACACGAGTAGAGACCATCCAAACGATGACGTTGTTAAGATTGGCCAGAATACTGAGAAGAGTCCTGGTGACTTGAGGAGACTTACTGTCACTCAAACTCCAGTGAAAGACCATCAGCATATACTTGTGCGAATAACTCTCAAAGAGTAAAATAGTAAAAAAATAATAATCGAATTTAGCAAAGTAACGCAAAAGGGGCATAAGACAAGACACAACTAAATAGGGAAAGTGATCCACTGGGAATTGAGCAATAAATCAAAATTGGACCATACTACGTAATGGTATTTGCCCAAACCAGAATTACAATAGGTAACACCATCACCTTCATTTTCCACAGTTTTTCAGTCGTGTCTAGTCTTCTACTGTTTTTGAGTTAGTTTGCTGCATTTGCTTAAGATGGGATTAATCGTTTCGTCTCTATCATCACATAACCTACACTTGCTATTCTGTTTCGTATAATCTATTTTCGCTTTAACATAGTTGGTCCTTATGGCGTTATTTTGTGCTGTTGTTTCTTTCTTAAGGTTTCTATTTCTTTTCCATGTCCAGGTCTTCTCGTATGAGATTTTTCTCTTGAAATATCCATACAGTTGTTTTTCTTCCCATTTCTGTTTCCTTGTTATTGTTGTTCTTTTTAAGTTGATGTTGTCAGTGCAGTTTCTGCTCTTTGTCATTAGACGTTTTAGCTCTTTTTTATGTAGCCTTCGAGTCATCGTTTTGATGCATCCATACAATCTTTTTCATTGATGAGTCCTCTTCCTCTTATTTTCGTTACACGTTTAGTCTGTCTATGTCATCTCTCGGATGTTAGGCTTTGTATATCGTCATTATTTTTCTTCTCCTCTCGTCATTTATTGAAATTCTTTGCTGGTCGATTTCAAGAATAGTCCCGAGTACTTTGTTGGGAGAAAAGCCAAGGTGTTTATCCCTTTAATAGGATTCCTACTGTTGAACTTGGATTCAAGAAACTTTCTCGTTCGTCTGGTATACTCTTTCGAATTATATTCTTTCGGTTCCGTTTGTTTGATGGTGTCCGTTTCCAATATTTCTTAGTACTTGTAATTTCCCTTTCCTCGGAGCGTCCTGATTCTTTTTCCGCTTCGCATTATTAGCATGGCACATTTTTCTATGCAAAAATCCATTCCTATATTCTGACTGTATATTCTTATTGTTTGCATTCGAGTCTGGAGTCTTTTTTATTTTTTGCAAATAGCTTGTTGTCGTCCACCTACATTAGTTGATTAACCTTTTCTTACGATCTGGTATATTTGTAGTCCCCTGTGCATTTTCGAAGGATGTGATTTAGTGGTATTATTGCTATTACAAATAATAATGGTGAAAGAGCATCTCTGTGGATTTTCACTTCTGCAAAAGTTTTTTCTCTGGCTAACAATTCCAGTTATTCATGGCTTCTTTGATGAACTTTATGACTATGTTGGACACTCTATGATTCTGATTGATGGAAAAATATCTTTGGCCTTTTGGGGTCAATCCACGCCCTGGCAACGTTTTTCTCCTCGTTTTGCTCTCCTTGAGGATGTGCTGATCAGTGTACAGTAGATCACCTGTTCCTCTTGTTCCATTGTGGCATCCATTCTGTTTTTGTAGGAAACAGTCCGCTGCTTACTATTGAGTAAGAGGTCTCCTTCCTATTTTGTGCTGTTTGAATTTTCCACATCAACGGTCTATATTTGCTGGGGACGGTTTCTTCTGGGGGGGGGGCTGGATCTGGGTAGCCTTTTCTTTGCTTCTCCATTCGGGTATATTTGTTTCTTATAAGCATCTACTCAGTTCAAGAGCATGTCTTTCATGGATAAACATGAATTTTTAAAACCAGCATCCATGTATGCCCTTATGGCCGGGTGTTTCCTAATTCTGTACTTTTTTCAGAATTGCTCAGAACGATTCCATGTGTTTTATTGCCACAGTGCCTTCTTCGATTCCTTGGAATTCTTTTTCCATGTTATTTATCCATTCGGCTTTTCTGTTAAGTTCTTTGCTTTCCCATATTTTACGTCAAAATAGTTTTGTTTCTTTGCATCCGGTTGTTGGTATGTCCTCGTGCATTCTCCACTTACTTGTTAGAATTTTTTCTTTTGTTATTTTGGAAAATCCTGTTTTGATTGTATTGCTTGATCCTATTTCAGTATCTGTTAAGTCTCCCTTCTTTCGTTAATATCTTACGATTTATCTCTTCATGTTGCATTATCAGACTTGTCTGCTGTTTTGTTTTGATCTTTTCATTCCAAATCATCCCTGTATTTTTTTCTTCTTTAACATCTTCGATGGTTGTCACAATTTCTTTATCTGTCATTCTAGCCTCATTGCCCTTTCAGGTTTTGTATTTTTGTTTTGGTTCCCAAGGGTAATACAGATTTTATCTCAGACTAGATTCTCTCCAGCATAAATTATTTCAGTGATGTTTTCCGTTGGGATATTTGGTAATAATTTGTTTATCTTTTGGGTTTCTACCTTGATGTTTTTCATTTTTGGTTCCTGAGAAATGGTAATGTAGTCTTCTTTTCAGTTATGATTTTCTGTATCAACTCTTCATTTTTTTCTCTTCTTGTCGTGTTAGGTTGTGTAGGGTTTTGCTTTTCATTATTTTGGATTTCAATTCAATTAGGAGGTTCTTGTTTTTTAGTATTTTGCCTTTCAGTTTCGGTACTTAGGTCTTATTGATACTCTTCCCTATTTACAAGTTCGTATACTTCTTATATGTCACAGTCAAAAACGAACCTTTTTAATATCATTCTAGCTTGGTAGGTAAGTCTTTGGCTTGTTGTATTAAATCTATCGGATTTTACCCAAATTTCTGTCATTCTTTTTTATACCCTCTTTGTGTAGGATTGTTCTTAAGATAACAGTGAAATACTTTTCTGTTATTTTCCTTTATTCATTTCTTCCGTTGGTGTCTCTAAGTTGAGTGGTTACTTTGGTCGTTGTTTGTGTACCTGAAGCTAGAAAAAACAACATTCGCAGGATGCCGTTGGGTCCACCATGTTGGCTATCAAAGGAGCATCCGCCGATCATGACACCCAGACCTGTTGTCTGGGTCTCTCGTTGAATTATGCTTGGATTTGTCATATTTTATGGGTAGTATATAGTTGCTATACCTGAGCCAGAGATTTATTTTTTTTTTTTATTTGTGCTCTTGTCCCAGAGGTGATCCGGTACTCTTCAAAGCAAGAGCCAAAAGAAAAACAAAACAAACCATTTTAGATTTGCAAGTTCTTTTTTGAAACTATTTATTTAATTTTTAAACTGATTTTCTTTAGCCATGATTATCATTTTACTCCTTTGAGAGTGTTTCACATCTACTTTAGTTGATGGTCTTTCACTGGAGTTTGAGCGACTGTAAGTTTCCTCGAATCTCCCGCACTCTTCTCAGTATTCGGGCAAATCTTAATAATCCTGTAGTCTGGATGGTCTTTATTTCTTCGCTGACTTCTAAGTATTCTGGTCCCTTTACCAAACCTTTTAAGGGGTGGGGTCCTCGTGGTGTAATGGTTAAAGCGGAATCGTAGTAAGCGAGTTCGTACTTCAGTCGCACTATTACGTTCACTTTCGGGTAAATACCCTTGGGAAAGGTATGAACCCCCTTATCCTCCCAGCTATGGGTTAAATAGTATCACTACTGTTTTCTAGGAGAATAGCTTTGGCATTAAATAACCTACAAAGGTTGATATGCCATTAAACAAAGAAACCAAACTAAACCACACCTTAATTATTATTATCATTATTATCATTAAAGTTTAAAGTTGGTTTGTTGATATAAAGATTGATCTGTTGAAAAACTATGAATAGAAGGACATAGCCAGATAGAAAAAAAATCTACCGAGCTATTGAAAGACTTGTACAAAGAAAGTTACACCAAGAGATACATGAAAGTCTTAGAAGGAAGTGTCTCCGTTGAATAGTAGTTAACATACTGGACTTCGACATCGTAGTAAATGAGTTCAAACTATTTGGTTCATTTTCGAACTTGGAAAAGGTATCAAATTATTTATTTTCCTTCGAACTACAGAGTAAATACTATAACTATTGTCTAGAATATATATTTTTGTATGTATATATTTATATGTCCATTTATTCATATATATATATATATATATATATATATATATATATATATATTGTGCAATTTGAAGGAAACTAATTGCACTATATACGGTCTGTAGGTGAGTTTTGTTATATAAATCTGGAAGGAAAAAGATCTGTAACAATAGGCATACATCGAGCACTCACATAGATTTATATGATATTCCTCATATATTCTACACAAGAATAATCCACAGCCACTTTCTTCGGATGCTGACTGGATTTTACATATATATATATAGATATAATTTAAGTTTGCGACTAGACTTAAAAGGAACAATCCAAATAGAGGGCTCAAGGCACGATTAATTAATATATGTAGAAATATATAAAAAAGATTCGTATGCAGAGCAAAAGATATCATTAATATCAAGAAAATATCAATTGATATAATCGATTATGAATATATTTTACGAGCTAGTTAACTCGATCATCAGATGGGAATTCAAACAGAAATAACATTTTTTAACCGTTAACATAGGACAATACATTTTATCTTAAGTAAGGTATTTTAGGAATTATAATTTAAATATACATAATATACATATATAATATAATATATCGTATTCAAAAATTTTTCCAATAGAATATGGATAATATATAACCCCTTTAATTCCGATTATACGTCGATATTAATCCATTTTATATCCTTATCAATAAATAGATTTCTGGTTTTAAAGTTTTTATTAAAAATCTTTTTAAAATTCTATTTTTAAAATTCATATATATATATATATATATATATATATTTACTAATCTAATATCTACCAGTATTCACGGTATCGGAAAAAAACAAAAAACCCCTGGCCAGGAACAAGAGATAAAAGTACCTCGAATCACCGCCCAGGGGAAAAAGAAAAAAGTTTTTTGGGTAAAAAAAGAAGAAAAGGCCAACCTCGTCCGACTCCTTAAAAAAAATCAAGGGGTACGCAGTCAGTGGTCAAAAGAAAACCAAAAAACCCTCCGCGAATGCTGCAATGCTACAATTACTAAAGTGCTCAACACAATACAATGGAGCCAATTATAGAATTAACTTAAATCGCGAGTCGAAAATCTTCTACTAAAGTTTCACCTTAACGGATCATCAGGAAGCCTAAGTTCGACTAAATTTTAAGGAGAAATCGCCTTCTTTTATTCATCAAAAAACCCACCTAGCCTAGAATTTGCATAATAAAAAATAAAAAAATCTAAATAACTAAATGAAAGATACCATATTTTTATTTGAAAAAAAAATTCTCTATAACCTATTATTCCTAATTATATAGTAACCACGCCCTTTTGTGTCTACAACTATTTAACACCTCCGATCTTTTATTTAACATATTCTTACTTTTACAATTTGCTATTACCAATTTTTCCTCCATGCAAAGATTACAAGCTCTATTACCTACCCTGCAGAAATTTGTGAGCTCGTCGGGTGTGTATTATTGTATAGTATTAATAAGATTATGGACCCCAGTAGCCATGGACTTTATCATGATGACGGACTGATTATAGTGGATAAAAGTACACCGAAGAAGTGAGATGGGATTAGAAAAAAATTGTATAAGTTGTTTGAGGACTTTGGATTTAGATTAGATGTAACAACAGACTTAAAAATAACTGATTATCTTGATGTTACTTTAAACTTATATAGTGGAACAGTATCTCCATTTAGAAAAAGGAACCAGGATCTGCGTTATGTAAACAGGGGTTCTAATCACCCAATACAGGTGTTTAAACATGTACCTAAGCAGGAATATGAGGAGGCTTTAAAGATGACGGATATAGGGTCAATTACATAAGGTATTTAATAAGAATTGTATTAAATTAAGTTACAGTTGCATGCCAAACATTAATGGAATAATAAATAGGAGTAATATAGCTAAATTAGGTACAAAGAAAAATAAGGGGATTGATAAATGCAACTGTAGGGATAAGGTTAGGTGTCCCCTCAAAGGCAAATGTAAACAGGAATGTGTAGTGTATAAAGTAGAAGTATATAGTGATTCGAATAATAAGGGAAATAAAAAGATATACTTTGGGTCGACCCAAGGGGATTTTAAAACTAGGTACTATAACCATAGAACAAGTTTCTCGCACGAGAGGTATAGGTATAGCACTGCTCTATCTAGTTATGTGTGGGAACTTAAGGAAAAACAAGGAGTAGATCCTATAATGAAATGGGAAGTAATCAAGAAATGCCGCAAATATAGGGCAGGTAATAGAGCTTGTAATCTTTGCATGGAGGAAAAATTGGTAATAGGAAATTGTAAAAGTAAGAATATGTTAAATAAAAGATCGGAGGTGTTAAATAGTTGTAAACACAAAAGGGCGTGGTTACTATATAATTAGGAATAATAGGTTATAGAGAATTTTTTTTTCAAATAAAAATATGGTATCTTTCATTTAGTTATTTAGATTTTTTTTAAATTTTTAAAATTTTTTTTATTATGCAAATTCTAGGCTAGGTGGGGTTTTTGGTGAATAAAAGAAGGCGATTTCTCCTTAAAATTTAGGCGAAGGTAGGCTTCCTGATGATCCGTTAAGGTGAAACTTTAGTAGAAGATTTTCGACTCGCGATTTAAGTTAATTCTATATATATATATATATATATATATATATATATTTCGTGGTGTAATTGTTATCGTCGCAGGAAATGGACACGGTGGCACGAGATCAAATTCAAGATGAAGCTGATTGGATTTCAAATAGCTTGGGAAAGGTGTGAATCCAATTATTCTTGCTCCAGCCATGGATTATTAATAGGGCAGACTGGGTTCATTGGCTTTGGTTTGGCAGCCATGTAGGAGAAGGAAAACTCTGAATTCAAACCTGTAAAACTTCACTTAAAATTGACATTGTGTCACATCCTGCCCATGCGGAGGAGTAGGTACAAATGCAATCACACGCACACACATATAAATATAAATAAAAACAGATTGATATCTCAGTATCTATCTATCTATCTATCTATCTATCTATCTCAGTCTGTTTCTATCTATCTATCTATCTATCTATCTATCTATCTATCTATCTATCTGTATATATATGTGTGTATGTTTGTGTGAAAACATGCACGAATGTGTGTATATACTATCAAACATTAAACAAAGAAACAAATAAAAGAAACAAAGACTTGGACAGATAGAATGGTTTATTGAAAACTATGAACCAGCTGGGATAAAACAAATGTACCAAGAGTTGTTGGAAAACTGGTAAATAAATAGATAGATATAAAAATAAAGTTCGCGACTGTCGTCGAGGGTGACCCAAATGCTCCCTTTTTATTGGCTACTACACCGAGGTATAAGGGAAGGTGCAACTCTTTTCTCTGGATTACTCTACTTACACTTGATCTGTACACTAAAATGCTGATTGTTAAGCAAGGAGGAATCAAGTACCATTTTTGAGTCTGTGGGTAGATCCCCGGTCTCCCAGGCCATATCTATCTATCTGATGATAAAAATTGTCTATTGTAAGCTATGAACAGATTGTGATAGATCATTAGACATTGATGAAAAAATTGGCATTGAGTGAAATATACATCGAGTGGTTTGAATACCGTTTGAAAGAGGGAAAGATTGATAATCTGAAAGACCATGGGCTTACAAGAGTAATTGAAATTTTAGGATAGATAGAGGGATATATCAAGAGGTTTGAATATGGGATGCAAGAAGAAAAGATAGAACGATTGAGAATTATGAAGAGAGTGCGATAATTTGAAAGATTAAACTCTTTCTCGAGTAATTGAAATTTTAGGATTGATAGAAGACAGATCCATCAAGAATTATTGAAACATGGAAATTGAAAGCAAAACTAACAAATAGCATATTGCGTCATGCCAGAATCTGTTCTAGAAAATGAGACTTGTAAGATTTATTTACTTTTTTTTTTTTTTTAGATACAAACGAGTCACCAAATCTCGACCAGACGAACAGACGTTGTATTTTTTAACAAGGAAAGAAGAATTTGTCAAATTGTGGATTTTGCTGTTTATGTTTGACCACAGCGTGAACATAAAAGAATACAAAAAGATAAACAAATAATCGAATCTTGCAAGGGAACTAAAAAGGAACCCGCGGAACAGGATGGTGGCGGTGATACCATTTGTATTTGGGGCACTTGGAACGATTGCCAAAAGCTTAGAAAGGGGACTGGAAGAGGTGGAAATCGAAACCAAGCAGTATTGTTAGGTTTATTTATCTTTTACTTTTTTGTTTTAATGACATATCAACCTTCATGGATTATTTTGTGCCAAAGCCATCCTTTTAGAAGAACAACAGTGCTACCACTTAACCCATCGCTGAAGGGATAAGTGAGTTCGTGCCTTTCTCGGGGGTATTAGACCGAAAGTCAACGTAATAGCGCGACTGGTGTTAAAACTCGTTTACTCCGATGTCTGAAGTGGGGTGCGTTAGCCATGGTGCCACGGAGACTTCCCTCCTGGCATTGTTAAGATCAGTTAGAATATTGAGACTTGCAGCTCCGCCGACTCCAGCAAAAAATCACCAGTGAAAATAATGAACAAATAAATAGATTAATAAATAGATAGATAAATAATAGTAGTTGGCAACTGTAGTTGAGGGTGACCCGAAGGCTCCCTTTTCAATAGCTACTACACCGAGGTGAAGGGGAGGGTGCAACTCATTTACCAGGATTGTTCCACTTTACCCTTGATACGTACTTTATAATGCTGAGTGTTAAGCAAGGAGGTATCAAGTACCATTTTTAAGTCTTTGGTATGACTCGACCTGGGACTGAACCCCGGTCTCCCGGACCAATTGCAAATACTCAATCCAAAAAGCATTAAAAAAATCTTTGAGAGTTGCTATTCTATTGTGACAAACCTGTTTTATTTCGCAACAGCTATTCACACGACACCATTTAAATTCTTTATATTAAGATTAATAGATTAGGCTTCAGAGTGGACACTTTGAATATATCTCAAGTTCGAGCAATTTGTCGAGGATAATCACAGAACTGAAAGATTCAGACCAGAAAGGAGGACACTGATCGCAACAGGCTTCTAAAAATAATAAAATCAATATCCGCAATTCTTTAGAAGACTTTTGTGTACATGTCTTCATTGAAGTTTTTAATTTAAAAGTTAAAAAAAAAATAATTAAACAACAAATACCCGTACCATTGCCAAAAATATTTACAAAATTCAAATTTCCCTTTGAAACAAATTCCACGAAGGGAAGATCGATCAGATCACCGATCCACCCAACATTTATCAAAATAGATAACTGAAAAAAAAAATATATCAAAAACTCAAACCCAAACAACAAAGCAAGCAATGAAAAACAAAAACACATTCAACGTACCACACCCAAATTCGAAGCTTCCCACCAATCCAAAATAAATCATACCCAAACAACCAAAGAAGAAAAGTGACTGAAAATATCAAAACCCACATCATTTTAATCTAGTGACCCATCAACGTCGAGAATAAGATCACAAAAAAAAAAATGATATAACAAGACCATACAAAAAACAAACAAAAAAACTCCCAAAAAACAAAAACAATACAACTTCTAAAGATTAACCAAAAGCTAAATAGATCCTATAGTGTAAAAAGCATGTATTTTAAAACGGACAGCATAATTGCAAACCCCAATCTAGCAGATATAAGAGGAAATAGATAATTAAATTAAAAAATAACGAAATTTAAAAATGGATAAAAAAAAAGAAATTTACATAAAAACAAACGCTTACCATATCATCATCATCATCATCATGTCGTGCCACTAGCACGGATATCCCTGACCCTCTCTCGCCACTTCTCCCTATCATTCATCGCTTTTGGCTGGTCTTCAGAGCTACATCCCGGTAGACTAGTGGGTAGAGTCTGCACCAATGGCCCAGGAGACGGGGGTTCAATCCTAAGTCGAATCATACCAAAGACTCAAAAAATGATGCCGCCTTCTTCAACATTCAGCATTTTAAGGTACGGATTTCTCCTCTTTACCCGAGGAGAAATCAAGAGAAAAGAATAGTAGCTAATGAAAAGGGAGCTTCGAATCACTCTCTACAACGGGCATCAACTTATATATATATATATATATAGAAGATTTGGCATTCAGTAACCCTCAAGGATTGGTATGCCATTAAACACTAAGCAACCTTTAAAAAAAGCTGCAGAGTTGACCTGGGAGTAATGGATATGAAGGGGTATTCCACATTTCCCAGAGCTCTAAAACTAAATGTTTACCGCTGGATGCCATTTTGTGTTATACCCAAAACACAAGTGGATCTGCGAGTTATAACAATGAAGAGATGATTCTACACTTTCCAGAACTGAAGCCTCACAACCAGAGGCAGCTTAGTGTTATACACTAGATAGATAGATAGATAGATAGATAGATAGATGACTGAGTTTGGAGAATTTGTTGATGGGAATTCAGAGAGATTGTAGACACCTAACACTGAATATTTTTTTAAATTTTTACTTTTTCATTTCCTCATTTTCTATTTGTAATTGAAAAAAAAAAAACGAAAAAGATAAAGAAAAAGAAATTCCTATTGATATAGACACATGCCTGTTCATATCTCATTCACCAGGGAGTGCCAAGTGATTTTCATAGGGGGTTGGAGGGGAACCAGGCCTTTCGGTCCCTAAGCTTTTACCGCCCACACCGTTGAGACGGGCCAACCGATTTAAGCAGAAAGCAACGGACAGTCAGAAAAACAGATCCAACGAGAACAATTGAAATACTGTACTTCGAAAGACAGGACTACCGAGAGCTATAAACACATTGGTAAAGATGTGGATTGTGGTTTTGACGGGATATTAAATTTCACGTATTTTCTGTTACCTTTCTTTATTGTTTCTTCCTCTGATGTTTAATTCTTGAGAAGTGGGTTGCTGGTTATAATGTCAATCAAGAAGACTTGGGCCATTAAATAAGGAGAGAAAGACAGAAGAAGTCGAACTGAACTCTTATTATCCTATGCTTTTTCCGACGCCCTGCCATCATGTGGGGGTCAGGCACTTGGCAGGAGCTTGGTAGGGCAGGGGGTGTCTTGTGCAGGGTCAAGGGGACAGAAGTCTAATGCGGCAGATGGTGACATGAGATAAAACTTGGGTATTAATGCAAAACACGAAGTTGACTCTCAATCGTCCCTTTGTGAGAATATATAAGCATGAATGTGCAGGGATGTTAAATTTTCGGTCCTAAAAAATGGAAATCAAATATACTGCGATGTATTCAACGAAGTATCTGGCATGGACACCTTTTTAAAAGAGGTGTCCTCGTGGTGTAATGGTTAAAGCGATGGACTGCGGAATTGTAGTAAGCAAGTTCGAACTCCAGTCGTGCTGTTGCGTTCACTTTCGGGCAAATACCCTTGAGAAAGGTGTAAACCACCTTATCCTCCCAGCTATGGGTTAAATAGTACCGCTACTGTTCTTCTAGGAGAATGGATTTGGCATTAAATAACCTTCGAAGGTTGATATGCCATTAAACAAAGAAACCAAACCTTTTTAAAAAAGCAAAAAACTAGACACCTGTTATTTCGTGACAAAATACCATATTGCCTATCATCATCATCATCATCATCATGTCGGATATCCCTGACCTTCTCTCGCCACTTCTCCCTATCGTTCATCGCCTCTGGCAGGTCTTCAGGGCTACATCCCGTATCCTCACATAGTTGCTGTATGTATGTTCGAGCTGGTTGTCCTGCTTTTGCTCAGCCATATGAGGGGGTCCATAGGAGTACATCACTTATGAGCTCGTCCCTGCTTCTCCAGCAGTGTCCTGCATGTCTGGTTCGTCTAACTTGGATAGTTTTCGTGATGGGAGGCTGGTGGCCATATAGTTGATGCCTTGTGGGGTGTTGCCGCCAGGACCTGTTCAATATTGCTTGCAACATTCTTGTGTAATTGCCGTCCAGCTTCTTCTCCAGCCGTTTAGTTAGCGTCCAAGTAGTGCATCCATACAGCAGTATCGATACGACCGCTGCCTGGAAGAAACTGTTTTACAGCAGGTCTTTTAACTAATTCAAGTTGTATGATAAAGAGGTTTACAAAGCGCCACGGTTATCGTCTTGGGAAATAGAATTGGCGATCTGAGTTCAAATCGTAGACGAGGCTGACTTCATTTCAATTCGCGCTTGGGAAAGGCACGAATCCATCTATATATCTCCCTCTCAGCTACGGGTAAATAGTATTCTTTTTAACGAATTAAACTGACGTCGTAAAAAAAAAAATTAACAGCTACCTAAATAAAATGTAGCTCCCCCCTTGCCTAAATAACGGTGACATTAATGTAAAACACGGAGGGATACTCTCAAACGCTCCCTTTTGTGAAAAATGAATTGCCGGGATTTTATAAAAGATGCAAAACAAATGTGCAGCCATATACACAACTTATGATTATTTCTGGCATCGACAACTTATTTTCAGAAAATAAACCTTGAAATCTGTGGTTTCGAGACAAAATAATATATTGCCTACAGATCTACACCTAAATAAACTGGTGAATTAAAAAAAATTTAGAAGCAGCTACCAAATAACGCACAGCTCCTCTCCTCACCCAACTAACAGCGGCTACGTGATGCGGCATGGGGTCTCTGAGACGTTGGTGTCATTGAGTTGTTCGCAGGGAATTTTAGTCTTGTCTATAACATACTTATTGCATGATGAATGCAATGTAATAGGGCCAGCATTGGGGGTCAAAGTGAATACCCTAGAATTTAGTAGAGTGTTACATGAACTAATTTCATGTCACCAACGTACGATGTTTGCTTGTGTTATCTTACTGGAACGATAGACAGTAACAAGAACTTGTATATCATGCCTTTCATCAGAGGTCCTGACGAATTCCGACGGAATACATTCCAACAAAAGCTTGCACAACACCTTGTTGATAGGCATTCAAACGACGGCTGTCTTTATTGTTTCCGTTCAATTATTACAGAGAATACTATTTACCCGTGTCTGAAAGGGGAATAGATAGCTTCATGCCTTTTCCAAGTGCGAAGTGAAACGCAATCAGCCTCGTCCACTAAAATGCTATTAATAAGTATTATCAGAAATAAGACTTAAAATATCATTTTATAATAAAAAAAAGTCTTATAAGATATGAACACTGTTGTTACTTCGTCTTTTTTAAAATCTTATTTCATTTTTCATTTACGTATTTGAATATGAAAGACAATAATATAAGAGAAAGCAAATACACTCATGCATATATATATATATATATATATATATATATATATATATATATATATATATATATATACTTAGAGCAGAAGCATACTGAGATGTGCACTAGCAGATAGACACACGGACAGCCAAGCTGATATTTATATTTACCAACGTCTCCCCTGGGCAGGTTATGGCACAAGGTCAATTTTTTAAGCGGAGTTTAACAGGTTTAAATTCAGAGTTTTCCTTCTTCTAGACTAGTTGCCTCACCAAAGCTGAAGAACCTAGTCTGTCCAACTATTTACTCATAGCTGGAGGGAGAATAATTGGATTCACACCTTTCCTAAGGGTATTAGTACTATGTGAAATGCAATTAGTCTCGTTCAGGGTTTGAACTCGTGTCGCCGTGTCCATTTACTACACCACGGGCACCTCCAAGCTGATATTTTTACACACACACGTATGTACGCACGGCCGAACATTTGGTTGAACAAGAAAACTCGTCTGGGTAGACGTATGGATAGTCAAGCAGAGATTGATACGTTAGCGAACAAACACGCGCGCGCACGCACGCAGAAACACACACACACACACACACACACATGAAAATCTATTTTGACTGACGCACATGTGTGCATGCTTGTACAGTCAATCTTGGACAGATTTTTTTGGACGCATTCATAGACCGCCATGGACGCACACATATGCAAGCAGAAGCACACACAGGCAGGCAAACATTAACCCATATTGGAATATACACATTCCAACGTGCACGCGTAGAAATCATAGTCAGTGACAAACACAGATTTTGGAAGATACACATCTGCATATCAGCAGACAAATGTGAACGTATTCTTAGATAGCTCTCCATCTAACCCCACCCCAAATTACATACAAGCATGCTCACACCAATATCCATACTAGTACACATCAGATATACCACATTATGTTCACATACCCATATATCAATAAGCACAAATATTAACACCCTTTTATACAGATACACATAGGTATAAGCAGATACACATATATACACACACTGATACACACACACACACACACACACACACACACACACACACACACATAAACACGCACACATACATAAACATCGGCTGATAAATATTAAGTCGCTAAAGCAGATGCCTACTCCTCCAATATACACATAAATACACAAATAAAAGCAAATGGCAGAGCCCAAAAGAATAAACACACACACACACACACACACACACACACACACACACACACACACACACACACACACACATTAGTGGACAGACATACCGGCTGACAAACAATTAAGACAAGTGATTTTGCAAGTTATGCCAGTATTTATAGAGACAGCAACCACGCCAAGAATATGGTCGGCAGTGATAAGCGAAGCAAAACAAAAAGACATCATCATAGAAATGACAATTGGCTATTTATTGTCTTTTGAGGCTACGATCAATAAATAAAGTCTTCAAATGAGGATATTGTCACACATTTCGAGGATCGCATTTTGTATGTTATTTTTCAGATTAATTTAAGTATATATATATATATATATATTTGTAATATATATATAATGACCAGAGACAATGTGTTTGGAATTATACAGTATTAGAATATATGAGAAGGTTCATGTAATTCTAGTGAAGTGCTCGATGTATGGCTATATATATATATATATATAAACTCGCTCATACAGAGCGAAAATATCTGTAATATTAATGAAAAAAAAAAACAAAACTCAACGGACAGTTATATATATATATATATATAAACACCTCAGAAAAACTCGCTTTAAAGAACTACACACAACCCTACACCGGAGAGGATACCCAACAACACTGATGAATAAGGGATTCGAATTAGCAGAAAAAGTACCCCAAAACCTGAAAAAGCACAACAATGAAAAACCCCTAGCAAATGTAGCAACCTACAACAAAAACAACACAGAACTATTCAGAGAAATAATAAAAAATCAAAAAGAATTTTAAAAAATGACAAAATCCAAGAAATACTAGACACAACAAAAGTCAATAAAAGCCAGAGACAAACTAAAAAATTAAAAAAAAAACTCACCTCTTCTACATTCCGGAAAAACACAACACAAGGAGTAACCAAATGCAAGAATAAAATATGTGTAGAATGTGATATATTTATTAAATGAAAATCCTATAACTTAAATACCCGGAAACAAAATTCAGAGTAAATAAAGAATTAAGCTGCAACTCAAAAAACGGAGTCAACATAATCGAATGCAACAAATGTAAAGAAATATACATAGGATCAACACAAGTCCTTAATACTAGGATATCACTCCACAAAAGCAATATCAAAATTCCGGAAAATAGAAAATTGAATGTATCTAAACACTGATACGAATGTAGTCACGGACAATTTAAAACCATGCCCATATATCAAACTAGCACATTTCTTCAAATAAAAGAAAAACACGTTAACAATTAATTTAAGCCCACATTGGATAAAGCATAAATTATACACACAGAGTCAACCACACACACACACACACACAAATAATAGTAAAAAGTAAATTTCAAAACAACGTTACTTCAAAAGAAAAAATCAAGCCCCAAACTGTACCCACAGACACAGGAACAATAAAGCCCCAACTATACAGAGAGAGAGAGAGAGAGAGAGAGAGAGAGAGAGAGAGAGAGAGAGAGTGAGAGAGGGGGGAGAACAAATCGACAAACTGAGAAGAAAAAGTAACTATTTCTTCTCAGTGTGTGTATTTGTAGCGTTGTTTAAAATTTAGTGGCAATTACTTTTTACTATATATATACAGTTATATATATATATATATATATACCCCTCAGAAAAACTCGCCTTAAAGAACTACACATAACCCTACACCTGAGAGGATACCCAACAACACAGAGGTATATATATATATATATATATGTGTGTATGTGTGTGTTTATGACATAAGTGGAATTCAAAACCAGTTTAACAAAATAAAAAGAAAACTACCAATAAACTCTATAACATATCGACTAAACACACGCACGCACACACACACACACATACACACACAGTGACCAAGAGTATCGCAGCGAAGAACGTTCTTGTGACATATCAAATATCAAAAGTAATTTGGTTAATATACCCAACAGGAAAAACCAGTGGACACATTCTGAGAAAGGGAAAGAGAGGAGGTGGAGGAAGACAAATCCAACGCAAAACAGCGACTTCTATATAAACCGATACAAAACATGAAAAAACATTAGATTACAAACCTACACGAGTGAGTTCGAATCTGATTGGTTTCCTTATTCATATTGTTGCGTAGCCATATACACAAATATGGCTATGTGCAAAATAGACATGTAATGTTCATTACTACAGAACATATAAAGAACAGGAATCTCAAAAATACGTAACGACTTCTTGTTCAGGTACGAAACCTTTTTATTAACTTTGAGTTAAAGGTTTCGACGTAAGGAGGAGAGACACAATCTTCTATGCTGTCTTATTCATTTGGCCCCCAACTCGAGCGGCCCCCCATAGGGCGCAAACTCGTCTGCGAGCTCCAAAATTGATCCTTCTCGTTTGGCGTCCAAAACCCGACTCTTATTTTCTTCAAATTCTCACACAAACTTCCGCGTGCTTCCGGTGCGTGACGTCACCCGCACCTTGTCACCCAGTATCGTCTCGGACTGTTATGACATCTGAGTGACACCTCCATCCGCTCGCGCGCACCCGCGTTAACACCTGCTTCAATCTTACACCCAACCAACCCATGTGCTGAGCCGAAAGGTTCTCAGCCAAACTAAACTCAAAGGCATGAACCGAAATCCCTCGGCTATTTCATTACAATATGCTCCTGTGCTACACATGTTCTTTGATGAAAGCAAAATTGGAAACATACACGTATGTAAGAACAAAATAAAATATTCTAAAAAAAATACAAATCTATTCATGTGGATCCATTTATTTTGAAATATTTACTTTTTTCTCTCTTTTGATCAACAACAACAATAACAACAAAAAAGAAAAACATTTTTACACACACGCACGCGCGCGCGCGCACACACACACACACACACACACACACACACATATATATATATATATATACTCCAAAAATGAAATAGACAATTGATGCAATTATTTAGAAAATAAAGACAATTATTGGGAAGTACTCGTGGCTAACTAATTTGATTGTGTCATTAAAGTAAATGAATTTGTAATTACATTCATTTGTAGTTTTGGAAAAAGTAAGAATCTCCTTATCCCACCAATTTTAAGAATGGCTTTATTTAGTGGTGTATCAACCTTTGTAAGTTATTTAATCCCAAAGAAACCGAACCAAATAATTATTATAACACTTACGCAATTAAAATACAAACATTGCCAGGGAATTTTCGAAAAGCAAGAAAATAAATCATTTGTCAACTTAGTCATCATTTTGGTTTTAGATAAAATATAAAATGCGAGAATTAGATATAGTCAATATTTTATTGCGGTCGATCAACCTAACTCTAACCCTAACCCTGATGATCAAAAAATTGTGAAAAAAAGTTCTAAAGTGAATAATTTTATTCATTTTTAAAGCAACAATTGATCAATCCCAACGGAATAGCAAGTGTAGGTTATGTGGTGCCATTGATAAACCAGTTAATTACAGAAAACCCAATTTAGCAAATTGACGCAAAATGAATACAAGACTAGGTACAACTGGTTAGGGGAAAGGAGATCCGCTGAGAATTGTGCAAGAGATTAAAATTTGACCATGCTGACAAATAATATGCACATGCCAGAATCTGTCCAAGGGAATTAGACACACAATTCCCAAGTTTTTTGATTGGTTTGGTTTGGTTTTATGGCATATCAACCATTTTAGGTTATATAATGCCAAATCTTATTTATACATGTATACTAAATATATATGATTTGTAAATACATTTTGTTGATAACGTTTTAAACGAGCTGAAACTTATTCTTTTGCAGACTGTTGAATTGTTCCAAGTATTGCTATGTATCACTAACAATTCAACTGAACTTCAGCCATTTGTTTACACACAATTCAATGATCAAACAGTTCAATTTAAAACAATTCAATTTCGCATAAGTCTTTTGTTTGCACAAAGTTTAAATGCCAAATAGTTTTATTTGACACTTAAATAAACGCTATCAGGTGCTACCACTCCATGTCAGAATGGACCTGGGAGCAATGACAATGAGTGCTACTCCGCATTCCCCAAACATTAAAAGAGCTTCACCATCAGATTGTCTATTGTCATATCCTGTACACTCCTCGAGGAGTCTTACCCCTCTGCAGAGATGCAATTGGTATTATCTACAGTCACAGCCGACAGGGCAATAGCACTTCAAGATACAAGAAGATCACCTTAACCCGCCCAGAATACCAGACCTAGTATTAATTAACAAGGAAAAAAAAAACTTGTAATTTTGGGGATTTTACCGTTCCACTGAACCAAAGAGTGAAATAATAGAAGAATATTTGGATTTTACCTAAGAACTGAAAAGGCTGTTGAACATGAGGGTGACAGTGATATAAATTGTAGTTGATACCCTTCAAACGACCCCCTCTCAGATCTGGAAAAAAGACTGGGGAAACGGAAAAGTAGAGAAAGAATCAAGAACGTCCAAACCTCAGCACAGTTAAGATAATCAAGAATACTTAGAAGTGTCCTGGAGACCTGAGAAGATTTACCGTCCCTCAGGCTTCAGTGAAAAACGTCAAGTTCAAATTAATAAGATAATCGCTGGCAATAAAACTATATATATACACACACACACATATATATATATATATATATATATATGTGTGTGTGTGTATGTGTGTGTGAGACAGCTACATTATGAGTGATATAGCCATCTTTATCACCAAAATTACAACTTAAGTAATACTCTTTGTGAAAAATATACAAGATACGTAAGATAAAAAAGAAGTGAAGCGTTTTATTTATTTATTTATTTTGCATGAGTTTAAGTTTTAGTTATAATATTTCATCCTGACAATGCTTAGTCACGTGTTGCTACGATGACACTGCAGAAGCTCACTGACTTGGAATCTACGACTTTGACACATCCAACATATTCTCCAGATATCTCACTCACCGATTCGCACATTTCATGCATCTGGGTGTTTTTTTAAGCAAAAAAACAAAAACAAAAAACAAAAAAAACAAACAAACAAACAAACAAACAAACCATCCCGTTTCACGGGAGAAGTGGAAGCAGGATTAAAAATTTCTCTGCATTAAAACTCTTAGAGTTTTATCGTGCAACCATAAATAAGTTTCTTAATCAATTCCAGAAAGGCATAGATGTTCAGGGTTCATTTTTTGACTGTGTGAGACGCTGTTTAAATTCATTAATTCAGGTAATAAACTAACATCGGATATTATTTTCCGAACAAGCAAATACATTTACGTTAGTCTAAATAATAATAATAATAATAATGAGAAGAGTCCTGGAGACTTGAGGAGACTTGCTGTCACTCAAACTCGAGTGAAAGACCATCAGCTAACGCTGACGTGAAAATCTCTAAAAAGGGTAATAATTAATAACTGTATGAACGTTTTAAGCAAATAACAAGCAAAATCTCATACGAGGAAACCTGGGCATGTTTAAGAAAGGGAAACATTAAAGAAGAAACTGAATCTCTTCCAACAGCTGCTTAAATCTCGGCCAGACGACTAGCCCTTTAATAATCAACAAAAAAGGAGAACTTGCCGAATTGTGGACTTTGCTGTCCCGGCTGACCACAGTGTAAAATGGAAAGAAAGCGAAAAGAAGCATAAGTACCTGGACCTTGCTAGGAAATTAAAAAAAAACAAAAAAACTGTGGAACATGAAAGTGACGGTGATGATAATTGTAATTGGTATTCTTAGTACAAACACCAAAGAATTTTATAACAACTAGAAGACTTGGAAATAAGACAAGAGGAAACCACCCAAACTACAGCATTTTTGAGATTGGCCAGAATACTGAGAAGAGTCTCAGAGGTTTGAGGAGACTTGTTGTCAAGGAACCTCCAGCGAGGAATCATCGGCTAACGCTGGTGTGAAAAACTCGTAAAGGAGTAAATAATAATAATAATAAGTATTGTGCATCTTGTCCTTTTCTAGATACTCCTTCCCTCTCTATTCATATTTACCCAACCCCTCCGCTCGGGCAGGATATGACACGAGGTCAATTTTTTAAGCGGAGTTTAACAGGTTTGAATTCAGAGTTTTCCTTCTCCTAGACTAGTTGCCTCACCAAGGCTGAAGAATTAGTCTGCCCTACTATTTATCCATAGCTGGAGGGAGAATAATTGGATTCATACCTTTCCCAAGGGTATTAGTGCAATGTGAAATGCATTCAGTCCAGGATTTGAACTCGTGTCGCCGTGTCCAATTCCTGCGACGATAACCATTACACCACGGGCACCTCCCTCCCTCTCTATTAACGAATATTCTTATGGTATTATACTTCCCCTACTTCCTTTTGACAATTTCCTGTTTCCAAAAATCAAATCCTAGTTTCGTGGTTGATGCTTAGAGATTGTTAGGAACCAGAAACATGATGCTCTTTTTCGATTGATGAAAACTTTTCTGCTGAAACTCAGTCTTTGACAGCCCAGTAGGCTGGACCTCTACTATACACCGACTGCGTTTCTGCCGAGTAAGACTACCCAACGAATGTCTTGGTATGACACTAAACCATCTAATGGTGATGCTCCAGCCCATGAGTTTTGGAGAATATAGAATACCCTTTATTGCTATTTCTGTGGTACTATAGCTTCACGACACCTAGTTGGCCGCTGGTCTCGTGATTACCACATGTGTCGACTGGTCTTTCTCTGTTTCTTTCCACGCCCACGTTGCTTTCAGATCCGTTGCCATTGCATTCACCACTTTGACACTGCCTAATTGCAGTTAAGACTCCGCCAGTCAACTACTTTCACCCCCAGTTCGCGGTATTTGATGAAAAATATTTAAACAACTGTGTAAATAAACGTTTCTTACTGTTTATAACAAACGCTTTTTTCGTCATTTTTTAAAATTTGCTTGGCAACTTTTCTTCTCTCCAACACCAATTCCAACCTTCATCGACTGGACCACATCCATCTTCTCTTTCCTCGGATCTGAAAGCAACGTGGGCGTGGAAAGAAACAGAGAAAGACCAGTCGACGCATATGGTAATCACTGACCAGCGGCCAACTAGGTGTCGTGAAGCTATAGTACCACATTACTTCCAGGTCCATTCTGATCCGGAGTAATAGCACCTGTTTGATATTTAAACTGTGTGTAATCAAAGGACTTTGCTTAATTCGAATTGTTCGAAATAGAACTTTTTGACAATTTAATTGTGTGCTAACGAAGAATTAATGTTGAATAGAATTATTCATGTTGATAAGCAATACTTGAAACTCTTTAACTGTGCGTCTTAATTGAATTGTTAGAGATACTTAGCAGTGCTTGAAACCATTGTGTGCAAATAAGATTTTAGAGAGCAATATTTGAAATCATTTCAGTGGGGCAAACAAATGATTCATTCTATAAACAGCAATATGTGGTAGAATATTTGGAACAATTTGACTGTGTGCAAACAATAATAATATTTGTGTTCAAAGAAATTAGTTCTGTGTTGTGGCACCGGAAATGGTCACTAATGAAAACGCAAACACGGATATTAGATAACAGATTATATTACACAAGAAAGATAGAGTTACATAGAAAAGGTAGTAAGTCTCGTACTGTTCGGATAACATCGATATTGATCTGCCTCTGGTTGTGAAATCTCTCAGTGCTAATAACGGTGAGAAGAGTCCATTATGGTGAGATGGGTAAGGCTCCCACAACATTCTGACTCATTCTTGCCAAGTCGGCTGGGGCTGTAGAATACACCGACTACTTTTCTGCAGAGGAGTGATACCCCCCGCCACAACGTGTGTCCTGGATATGACACTAAACCATCTGATGGTGAGGCTCCAGTGATGATGGAGCTTTGGGGAATGCGCAGTACCCGTTTATTACCATTGCTCCCAGGTCCATTCTAGACCGGAATGGTAGTACTTGATAGGGCCCTATCTATTGGTTAAATAGAACTAAACTGCATTCTTATGCTAAACTGAATTGTTTGATTAGAACAGTTTGACTAAACTGAATAGCTTGAAATAGAAATGTTTTGACAATTAAACTGAACTTACATTTAAACTGCGGGCTTATGTTAAACCGAATTGTTTGAAATTGAACTGTTTTTGATATTGAAATTGTACTTACACTAAACTGAATTGTTAGATATAGAACTGTTTTGACACTTAACTGTGTGTAAACAAAATATGTGCTTATACTAAACTGAATTAGCTGAATTAGAACTGTTTGAATAAACTGAATAGCTTGAAATAGAAATGTTTTGACAATTAAACTGTGTACTCATGCTAAACTGAATTGTTTGAAATAGAACTGATTATTCGCATAAAAATGGATTTGGCGTTAAATAACCTACAAAGGTTGATATGCCATAAAACCCAAACAACCAAACAACCATCGGACTCATTCAAAAATGAGATTGCCTACAAATTATTGACTTACAAATCCTAAGTATAACTATTTAACTGATTGTAAACAAATGATCCCTGACGCCTTTTAAAATTTTATCAACAAACTATGCGTTTACAAATCATATGTAATATGTATAGAGAGGATTTGGTATTCGATTGCCTACAAGGGTTGAAATGCCATAAAACCCAACCAAACTAATCAATCTTTAAAGGGTTAAAATTGACTTTAGAATGAATCACTTTCGTAAAAATCGGGTAAATGTTTACCACGTTTGATTATGTTAACCTGGCGTTTTAACCTTTTTCCAAAACCATTTTTTATACGGATTATGACAGAATTTAATCGATTATAAAAAATAACCTGGCTGTCGCAGAAGGCTGAATCTTTTATATCTTTTTCAAAATGCATTCTTCGAATTTGGTCATAAGTGGTAAAGAAAAATGTTGGGTAATTATCTTAAATCACTCTTCACTTCACTCGTTGTATATATACGAAGGTGGATTAAAAAGCTCAGTCTGAAAAATTTATGTAATGACGTCTTATCTGTTGTTGATGACTCTTTTGATCAATTGGATCCAGGCACTGGAACACTGATTCAATAAGTGTGTTGACCGCAATGGGGACTACGTTGAAAAGTAAACCTCATTCGGTCAGACTATGAAGTTTTCAGTTGATCCCCGTATATGTTTTGAGTTGGAAATCATTAGACTTATGATTGGAGCATGAGAAAGAGGCGCTGGTTCCTTGCCAATGTCTTCCTTCTCTCTTTCTTTCTCCCTCTCATATTTTCCACATCTAATTTTTCATATCTCATTCTGTTCCATTATACTACAACAGCTTCTATCTATCTATCTATCTATCTATCTCCCCCTCTCCCCCTCTCTCTGTCTCTCTCTCTCTCTCTATCTATCTATCATTTTTTATCAAAATAATACGAAGGAAAGTTTTACCCGAAAACATTCAGAAAATCAGATGTAAAACATTTTTTCTATAAATACCATAATATTAACACGTAAATAAAAATGTCAAAACATTGAATTGAGACTTGTTTCTTTATCTGATTCTAAAATCCTAGTCTTCAATAAAATCCGACAGATGAATGCTGCATTACCATTCAGACCAACAACTCAAAAATTAGTGAGTGGTGGGTGGTGGGTTATTATGTTGATAAAGTTTTTAATTGTTTTGTTTTGTATTTTGTTTGGTTGTTTATATTTTTTATGGTTACATGGCATTAGGAATATTTAGGTTCTAAATTTACCAAAAGATCAAATGCAAAAAAAGTTTGTAAATTCTATGAAGAAGGTTGAGTGAAAGACCGAATGTATAAAAAAAAGCTGTTTGTAATTAAAATAAATTCAAATTTAATCTTGGAATTTTAAGAAATTTAAAACATTTTCGTAAATTACAACCCACATGAATTTTTTCAAGACTTAAGTTTGATTTTCATTTCACGTCGTATGACTAGTTTCGTTTAATGTTCATTCGTTCTTGTGGATGACCTTCTCATTCCATCGATAAGATTTCTTTAGAATGTAGAATTGCTTGATGATCACGATAAAGTGAAAATATCACTTGTAATTTATAGTTTTGATTTCTATGTCATTTCTTTGCTCCACTCCAGACATTATATATATATATATATATATATATATATATAGAGAGAGAGAGATAGAGATAGAGAGAGATGGGTGGATAGAGGAAAAAGTCAATCAACCTGGATTTACGTAATGAGAAATTCCGTTGCTATAGTAACAAGGCATGACTCAATGCCAGAGAGAGAGAGAGAGAGAGAGAGAGAATTGCTAGGTAGACTACATTACGCAACATCTTTTATTTATACATTTCTTTTTTTCTCATTTCTCACAATCACTTTCTATAATTCAGTTTTCTCTGTTCTGAGAATCATTTCATGTCCTTCCTCTTTTTCTATATCACTTTCTTTTCTTATAATTGTCTGTCTTCAATATCTTTCTTTCTTTCTTTCTTTCTCTCTTCACAAACATGACTGGTGCTGCCATCTCAAACAGAAGTGTTGTTTCGGTTTCCTTGTTTGATGGCATATCAACTTTCGTGGGTTATTTATTGCTAAAGCCATCCTTTTAGAAAAACAGTTGTGATACTATTTAACCCATCGCTTGTGAGATCAGGGGTCTCATGTATTCCCCAATGGTATTAGTCCGAAAGTGAATGTAATAGCGCAATTAGATTTCGAACCCACTTACTTCGAAGACACAGTCCAGCATTTTAATCACTGTGCTACGGTGACTCCACCATAAATAAAACGGTAATTTAAGGTAGAAACTAAATTGATATATGCAATGATATAAGTAACGATCTACGTGTTTAAGGGTACCATCTCATTCCTCGAAAATTTTATGGAATGTTGAAAATTAATAATTAGATGGGTCAAAATTAGTCCTCATTATCATCCTCATCATCAAATCGTGCTTAGAGTACATAGTACCTTGACTCTTACTCACTGTCTGTCCCTATTGTTTATAACTCCAGGCAGGTTCTCTAGACTGCATCCAGTGCCCGCACAGAGGCACTAGACCCTTGCCTATGTCTTCCTTCTCTCTTTCTTTCTAAGTCCTTGCTGGTCGGTCAACATTAGTACATCCATGTGTAGGAAACCATTAGAGAACATTGTTTATAAGTTCGTATTTACCTCTCCAACAGTGTACAGCGTGTCTTGTTCGACTTACTTGGATGGTTTGTGAGATGGGGGGAAAGTGGCTGTACAGT
>CAUZXS010005733.1:10000-52500 GCA_963585895.1 Sepioteuthis lessoniana | reverse complement strand
GTCACATGTTAATATAACGTCAAACCATGTTCACATTTGATAGGATAAATATGACAACAGTATCAGCATCTTTTTCAGCATTTCAACTCCCTTCAGTAGTGTTTGAAAATGATCGTATGATGAAGAGCAAAAATATTACAAGGGAAATAAAATAATTGTAATATCAATTTCAGGTTTTCAAGCTCTATTTCTAATCACACACACACACACACACACACACACACACACACACACACACACACACACACACACACACACACACACACACACACAAAAATATGCACGATTTAAATAATATAGAAAGTCATCTAAATATAATTTATAACTTTGCTTAGCAGTAAAAGGTAATTGGTTTTGACAACATGATCGGTTGAGCACGATTCCAGGTAGAAGATCACGCTTCTTTTGTGATGACCATTTTAGACCAGACTTTTTTTGTCTTCTAAATACTATTATATATTATAAATGCCGTCAAGGAATCACAGTCATCTCCTTGTTCGCTTGTCTTTTGATTCCAGTTCTTGCTGTCCCAATGTTATCTCTTTATCTTACTGGGGTCAGTTAGAAAGACATTGTTTCCGAACAAGTCACTCTTTAGCATTTAGAGTCATGATTATAATTTATTCAACTATGCCCAATGAGACTTTAAATGCCATGTTCTTTGAGAAGAATGTATGTTATCAAGCATGTAGATTGATTTGGTTTCTTTGTTTAATGGCATATCAACTTTTGTGGGTTATTTAATACCAAAACGATCGTTGAAGAAGATTAGTGATGGTACTCTTTAACCAATAGCTGGGGGAAGGATGAGGGAGTTCATATCTTTCCGAAGATTGGTTGGTTGGGTTTTGTGGCATATCAAACTTTGTTGGTTATCTAACGCCAAATCCATTTTTATGAAAATGATCTGTTCTCTTTCAAACAATTCAGTTTAACATGAGTACAAAGTTTAATTGTCAAAAACATTTCTATTTCAAACTATTCAGTTTATTCAAACTGTTCTAATTCAGCTAATTCAGTTTAGCGTAAGTACAGATTTAGTTCACACACAGTTAAATGTCAAAACAGTTTTATGTTAAACAATTCAGTATAGTGAAAATACAGTTTCAATGTCAAAAACAGTTCTATTTCAAATAATTCAGTTTAGCATAAGCGCGCAGTTTAAATGTAAGTACGGTTTAATTGTCAAAAACATTTCTATTTTAAGCTATTCAGTTTAGTCAAACGGTTCAGTTGAGCATAAGTTTGCAGTTAACCCATATATAGGGCCCTATTAGGTGCTATCACGCCGAGCCAGAGTGGACCTGCGAGCAATGGCAATGAAGGGCTGCTTTGTATTCCCAAAGCCCCAGCATTACTGGAACCTCACCATCAGATTTTTTAGTGTCACATCGAGGACTCTCATTTGGGGGGGGGGTCTTACCGCTCAGCAGAGGTGCAGTCAGAGTATTCTGACTGGGCAATACACAGAGTTAAACGTCAAACAGTTTTATTTCAGATAATTCAGTTCAGCATAAGTACACAGTTTAGACGTCAAATCAGTTCCATTTCGAGCAATTCAGTTTAGCATAAGTACGCAGTTTTAATGTCAAAACAGTTCTATTTTAAACAATTCAGTTCTGCATAAATACGCAGTTTAAATGCAACGCCCCCCAGTAAACTCCAACCACCATTTAGTTCGATGTAACCCATAGATAGGACCCTTATCAGGTGCTACCACTACGGGCCAGAGTGGACCTGGGAGCGATGGCAATAAAGGGGTACTCCGCATTCTCCAAAGCCCCAGCATTACTGGAACCTCACCATCAGATTGTTTAGTGTCATATCAGGACACTCATTGGGGGGGGTTCCTACTCCTCGAAAGAGAAGCAGACGGTGTATTCTACAGCCCCAGCCAACTGGGCAACTCTGAAGGAAATTAGTCTGAAAGTAAACATAATTGTGTGACTTGTGTTCGAACCTGCTTACTGGGATGTCCCAGTCCAGTACCTTAACCGCTGCGCTATTTTTCGATGCATAAAGATATTGAGTGATTTATTGATTGAATTTAACGACAATTCAATCCTTCCAGGGTTATTTTATGCCTATATGTTTGGGAATGGTAAACATTGTACGTATATTTACATTTTTTCTGCAGTTCCTGAAAAATATTTTGCACACCGAAATATATCAAGTATTCCTATCTAATACAAATAATTGCAAACAGATCTATTTGATTAATAGATGGAACTCTATCGGGTACAACCACTCCGGGCTAGTGAGTACTCTACACTCCAGGCCAGATTGTACTCCACACTCTGAACCAGAGTGTACTCCACACTTCTCAGAGCTCAAGAACTAGAGTCTTTTCATCAGATGCAGTTTAGTGTCATTCACAGGGCACACTTTGGGGGGGGGTCTTATTCGTATGTAGGGAATATATTCAGCATATTCTAAGCCGCGTCGATCTTATAAAGAGTAAAGAAGGACATATGTACCATGAACCCTTTTGCTTAAGACTCAGCCTTTATCAGAGTTCTGAATTTAAGTTTTAATTTCAAATTTCATGCTCAGCACGTTCTCATATTTTTCCTTCGGAAAACAACACGAAACAAATTTAGAAAAAAGTTCCTGTGCCCGTTTTTGAATAGAACCATTTTTTCAATTATCAATAAAAGAAAATTTTTCCAACGGTGTAAAGAAAAAAAATCTATATCAGTTTATAACCATTTGAATGAAGTAAGTGTGCATTCAATAAGTAGTTCTTTCCTTTCGTTGAAAAGTGTTGCCTCGGGCTGTAAAAAGAACCGCTTCGTCCATTTTTTTTTTAGTTAGAATCGACGAATTGGTTGTTTTAAAAGCACGCCCACTTTTCTTTGTTCAATCGCGATTTTAACGAATGGTAATGACTTTCTAAACTATGTACGAGTAGGTTTTGAAAAGTTCTTAGTCTAACCAAGAAAGCAATGATCAAGAGCCATAAAACATATCCCATAGCCTTGATTGGTCGTAGGGGGTGCTACTCATACAGCGTGTCTTTGGCAAGAATAGCCAGGTCTACAACTCATTGGAATTCAGAGATTTTTCCATTGCCATACAAATGTTAATGAGGTCTGTCTGCCCGACTATTTATCCATAGCTGGAAAGAGAAGAGTTGGGTTTATACATTTCTAAAGAGAATTAATGCGATGTGAAATGCGGACAGCCTGATGCAGGATTTAAACTCGGAGAGACCAGTCCACTTTCTATTACGATAACCATTACGCTCTGAGTGCATAATTTTTTAAAAACCTTTGCAAAAATCAATTAAAAATTCACAAAAAATACTATTCTATTCTTGATTGGACCAGAAACTTTTCAGCAAAAAAAGTTGTATAATTTATTGCGTGTGTACTTGCTTTTGTTGGTGAAATTTTTGGAGGGACATGATAAACACAACACCCAACTTGTCATTTAAGGCTTTCGAATGCGCCGGTTGTACCTCTATAAAGTTTCCTCAATGAGTTTCCTCAGAATGACACTAAACGGCACCTGAAAGTGAGGCTCAGATCCTGGAGCTTTTTAGAATGTGGAGTACACCTTCATTGCCATTATTCCAAGGGTCACTTTGAACCAGAATGGTAGTATATGTTTGGGTCATCTCTGTGGCCAAAATTGAATTGTTCAATTATTTACTAAGAATTATTTTTAGTTATTTGAAACCATAGAGCTGTGAGTAAGTTATTTGTATTACATTGGAATGCTTAATAAACAGAATTAATATTGTTAAATAGCAATACGTGAAACTATTTACCTGTGTACAAACAAATGACTAATATTAAATGGAATTATTAGTGTTAGATAGGAATACTTGAAGCCATTTAACTGTGTGCAAACAAATGAGCTTTAACGACTCGTTTGAAAATAAAGTTACCGACAATCTATTCCCAAAAATCATATTTAAAAACAGAATTTGGCATTAAATAAGCCACAAGGATTGATATGCCATGAACACCAACCAACCAACCAACCAACCAACAACAAAAAAGATAAACCTTAGATTACTTGGCAGTAAAAGAGATTGTTTAATCTATTCGAATGCTTCGTTTGAACAGGATATTGTACGGCGTTTTGCCGCAAGGCTTAGTGGGTATTTAAATTTTTTAAATTTTTTTTATGTAAGCCAGTCTACAAACCACAGAACCAATGCTGAAGGACACAGTGTAAGTTAAGTGAAAGGGTGAAATAATTTTTCATGATTAAATTTCTCAAACCTTTGATTAGCACATTATATTTCTTGTATCATGTGACCAAAAACATTTTGTTGGTTTTCAGTGTATTTTTCTTAATCATCTTTAAGAATTACAAACTCTTCGAATAACAACAGTCCATATGTAGTCATTTTCTATAGTAGAAAGTTTTTTCGCTTCCTTTACTTATAAATAAATAAATAAATAAAGAATGAAAGAAAGAAAGAAAGAAATAAAATGTATTTCCTAGAAAATCTGAACTGTTGAAAAAGAAGAGAGAAAGAAAGAAAGAGTAAACTCCTTTGCCAGAAAATCGTAATTGTTGAAAAAGAAAAAAAGAAAGAAAGAAAGAAAGAAAGAAAATTCCTTTCTTAGAACATCTGTACTGTGCAAAAAGAAAGAAAGAAAGAAAGAAAGAAAGAAAGAAATAGTAAACTCATTTGTTAGAAAATCTGAATCGTTGAAAAAGAAAGAAAGAAAGAAAGAAAGAAAGAAAGAAAGAAAGAAAGAAAGAAAGAAAGAAAATTCCTTTCTTAGAACATCTGTACTGTGCAAAAAGAAAGAAAGAAAGAAAGAAAGAAAGAAAGAAAGAAATAGTAAACTCCTTTGCCAGAAAATCGTAATTGTTGAAAAAGAAAGAAAGAAAGAAAGAAAGAAAGGAAATTCCTTTCTTAGAACATCTGCACTGTGCGAAAAGAAAGAAAGAAAGAAAGAAAGAAAGAAAGAAAGAAAGAAAGAAAGAAAGAAATTGTAAACTCCTTTGCCAGAAAATCGTAATTGTTGAAAAAGAAAGAAAGAAAGAAAGAAAGGAAATTCTTTTCTTAGAACATCTGCACTGTGCAAAAAGAAAGAAAGAAAGAAAGAAAGAAAGAAAGAAAGAAAGAAAGAAAGAAAGAAAGAAAGCTCGTGAAGAACAAAAGAAAACGGCAAGAAGGAAAGAGAGAAAAAAGCAAGAAGGCGGGAAAGAAAGAAAAAATGAATGTTTTTATTTTTCCATCTCCAATTTTTAAAATCAAGGGTTAATAAATATATTCTCTTTGTCTGGATTGTTGCCTTGTTGGTTGTTTCTAATATTTTTCTTTCATCATTACCCGTCATTTGTCATTTTGTAACCCTTTGCCTTTATTATCCATGTGGTGTTGCTTAAGTGTCTTTCGCTATATGAAAAACAGTATGCCTATAAAATTAATGAGTGAAGTCAATGTATTAGAATAAAAGCTGATTACTATAATAAGTCTACTGTACAAACGAAACCTGGAAAAAAATAGCAGAAACAGTCAGTTGAGTATATAGAGTATGGTAAAGAAGTAGTTGGTGATTGTATTACTCAAATGTGATTTGAGAAGTTATTATAGGAAATGAGGCATTCGAAAATGTATCGATAGAAAGTACGACTAGGAGATAGATGCGAATAAACTGCTATAGAATGTTCTCCAATGGCCCGAGTTCAATCCTATATCCAAAGACTCAAAAATGGAACTTGATAACTCCTTGCTTAACTCTGAGCATTAAAAGATACGGATCAAGAGTAAAGTACAGCAATCCAGGAAAAGGAGTAGTGCCCTCCTTACACCCCAGTGTTGTCGCCATTGGAAAGGAAGCCTTCAGGTTGCCCTCGAATATGGTTGCCAACTTTACTTTTACTTGATAGATAGATCGATAGATAGATAGATTGGTTAATTTGTACAACCATTTGGTAGATTGAAAAACTACTGAAATGAAAGAAGAAATTGCGTTTAATAAAAAGGATTTGCAACGCGGGAAATGTTATTCCTCCTCAAACTTTCATAAGCAAATGAGTAGATTGTATCTATAAAATGCAAAAGGATAAAAAGAAAAAAACAAGCAGAAAAAAAGGAGAAAAAGAAGAGAAAGTTAGAATAGGATAAAGGAAATGGCAAGAAGAAAAAAAAGAAAGAATGAGAAAGATTATAAGGAACGAAAGAAGAGAAGAGAAAGAAAGAAAGAAAGAAAGAAAGAATGAGAAAGATTATAAGGAACGAAAGAAGAGAAGAGAAAGAAAAAAAGAAAGAATGAGAAAGATTATAAGGAACGAAAGAAGAGAAGAGAAGAGAAAGAAAGAAAGAAAGAAAGAAAGAAAGAAAGAATGAGAAAGATTATAAGGAACGAAAGAAGAGAATAGAAGAGAAGAGAAAGAAAGAAAGAAAGAATGAGAAAGATTATAAGGAACGAAAGAAGAGAAGAGAAGAAAGAAAGAAAGAAAGAAAGAAAGAAAGAATGAGAAAGATTATGAGGAACGAGATAAGAGCAGAGAAGAGAAAGAAAGAAAGAAAGAATGGCGGTAATAAAAATAAAGAAAACTTTGGAGGAAAGAAAAAAAAAGGAAAAAAAGAAATAGAAGACAAAAAAGAAATACCGGCGATCAGAAAGAAGGAAAGAAAAAAGAAAAAAGAAAAAAAAAAAACAGTCAAGAAAGAAAAATAAGGGAAATAGGGAAAACAAGTTGATTGGTTGGTTGGTTGGTTGTTTTGTTGTACGGCGTATCAACCCTTTTCAAGTCACTTAACGCCAAATTAGATTTCAAACAATTCAGTTTAGTATAAGTATAGTTTTTGTTTACAAATAGTTAAATGTCGAAACAGTTCTATTTCAAACAATTCAGTTTAGCATAAGTACACAGTTTAGTTTTATTTGACCCATAGATACGACCCTATCAGGTGCTACCACTGGAGCAAGAGTGGACCTGGAAGCAATGACAGTGAAGTTGTACTCTGCATTCCCCAAAGCTCCAGCATTATTGGAGCCTCGTGGTATAATGGTAAAATCGATTGACTGCAGAATCGTAGTACGCGAGTTCGTACTTCAGTCGCGCTATTACGTTCACTTTCAGGCAAATATCCTTTGGAAAGTTATGAACTCCCTTATCCTCCCAGCTATGGGTTAAATAGTCCCACAACTAGTTCTTCAAGGAGAATGTCTTTGGCATTAAATAACCTACAAAGGTTAATATGCCATTAAACAAAGAAACCAACCCAAACCAAAATGTTGGGATGTACTTATTAATGGGCGATACAATAAAAACTTCAGTTCTCCAAAATATGCCATTAACCAAAGAAACCAAACAAATTTAATCTTTTTATACGCATATTTCATTTGATTTCTTGGTAGATGAGACAGGTGCGTATTTCTCAATGGTAGACCAGGTTCAATGATCGCACCAAGGTAAAAACCCAAGACTTCAGATACTGATTCTTAAAGAGATTGATATTAATATTATGGGGAGAGTACAGCCAGTTTGCTTGCGTGACGCTGCGTTCATATAAATGAGGAAATTGATCTTTATGTACAAAAAAGTAAAATGTCTGCTGATGTTTTCAAGTTAAACAAAATTGGGTGTCGTGTGAATGTCTCTTTCAAATATTGTTATTGATTATCGATCTTGTAACGTTTTAACGTGTTTAATAAAGAGAGTCAGCTCTTATCGTCATAAGTTTTTTTTTGTTTGTTTTATTGTTTGCATTTCTTTTATTGCACCTTAAAAAATGTTCTCTTTCATTTTTTCCTTTAATTCTTATTTGTATTGCATATCCGTCAATTTCTATTTTAAATTTTTTCATGCATATATATATATATATATATATATATATATATAGAGAGAGAGAGAGAGAGAGAGAGAGAGATATTTAATAATTTCTTTTTCATTTTACATTTTTCTTTATTTTTATTTCAAACATGCTAATAAATTATCAAAGGTATGTATGTAAAGAAATAGTATATATATATATATATATATATATATATATATATATATATATTTGCAAGACTTGGCATTAAATAACCTACCAGGGTTGATATGCCGTAAAACACAACCAACTAACCAACCAATGATACATGGAAAACTCCTTCAGTATGCTAAATCATTTATACCATATTTACCCAACCCCTCCGCTCGGGCAGGATTGAACAAAAGGTCAATTTTTTAAGCGGAGTTTAACAGGTTTGAATTCAGAGTTTTCCTTCTCCTAGACTAGTTGCCTCACTAAGGCTGAAGAACCTAGTCTGTCCTACTATTTACCCATAGCTGGAGGGAGAATAATTGGATTCATACCTTTCCCAAGGGTATTAGTGCTATGTGAAATGCAATCAGTCTCGTCCAGAATTTGAACTCGTGTCGCCATGTCTATTTCTTATGACGATAACCATTACACCACGGGCACCTCCAAAATAAATCCTTTATACAACATGCTGAAATGATAGCTTTCAAAATCGACAAACTTGTTTTCAAAAGGTTTTATCATCATCATCATCATCATCATCAAGTCGCGCTAGTAGCCTGGAGTGTCCTGACTCTCTCTCTCTTGCCATCTACCCCATCATCTATCGCTCCTGGCGGGCATCCTGTATCCGTACAGAGTAGTTGTAAGTAAGTCTTTGCTTTTCGGCCAACACTAGCACATCCATGTACATAAGTCCATAAAAGAACGTCGTTTATTAGTTTGTCTTTGCTTCTCCTGCAGTGACCCACCTGTCTTGTTCTTCTTACTTAGATGGTTTGTTAGATAGGAGGCAGGTGACCGTACAACTTCTTTTTCATGGGTTGCTGCTACCTGGATTTGTTTAATACAGCATCCAGCATTCTTGTGTAGCTTTTTCTCCAAGACTTTTGTTAGCATTCATGTCGTGGATCTATACAGTAGTATGGACACAGCTAGAGCTTGGCGGAAATCCCATTTTTTTTATCGGATAAATTAGATTTCCATATAATCGATAGTCTCTCAATAGCCCTCCACGCTTTTGCTAAGCGTATGTTGACATCACTTTTGGTAGATAAGATGTTGCTGCCTAGGTATGCGAACTAGTTCACTAATTCTAGAGGCTTGCCACTTTGAGTGGAGATGTTTCCTTTTTGTTAAAAAAATACATGTGCTCTTTTATTGACAGTCACATAGAGGCCAATGCTTCACGCTGGTTGCTCTAGGCTATGGTGAAGAGATTCTACTAGGACTTGTGTATTGAGAAGAAGTGCTTGATCATTTGCGTCGTCTGCGTCTGTCATGGTTTTTGACAGAAGCCGTCTACTTCTTACCTCTTCTAATGGGAAACTAATGTGTAATACATAATCTAGGCTGAATATAAACAAATATGGTGCTAACGTATCTCATTGCTAGACTCGAGTGACAATGTTGAAGAAGTATGTGTCGCCATCAAGTGAGCGAACCATTGCTTTATACATACGTATATATATATATATATATATATATATAGATAGATAGATATGTTTCAGTGCTCGGAGGGGTTTCAGACATTCACTGATTCATTTAAATATCTCTCACAGGAAGGATTTTGGAGAACTGAAGTTTTTATTGTATCGCCCATTAATAAGTACATCCCAACATTTTGGTTTGGGTTGGTTTCTTTGTTTAATGGCATATTAACCTTTGTAGGACATTTAATGCCAAAGCCATTCTCCAAGAAGAACAGTAGTGGTACTATTTAACCCATAGCTGGGAGGATAAGGGGGTTCATACATTTCCCAAGGCTATTTGTCCGAACGTAATAGCGCAACTGGAGTACGAACTCGCTTAGTACGATTCCACAGTCCATCGCTTTAACCATTATACCACGAGCACCTCACCCTCAACATTTTGTCAGTAAATAATAACTAATTATATTTGTTTCAAAAGCAGGAATACCAGCTAGTACATACATACAGCAGCTATGTGAAGATACGGGATGTAGCCCTGAAGACCTGCCAGAGGCGATGAACGATAGGGAAAGTGGCGAGAGAGGGCCAGGGATATCCGTGCTAGGGGCACGACATGATGATGATGATGATATTTGTTTCAATAATATTTTTGGATATAAACATATTCATATTTTTAGAAAGAGAATGCTTTAGAGTTTGTCTATAAATAATAACTAATAATATTTATTTCTGAAATATTTTAACTTGAAATTATAAAATCGTGGAAGCTTTGGTTTAAAAGACTATTAATTTTCAATAAGAAATTGTCATGTGTATATTTAATTTTGTTTGAAACAATATATATATATATATATATATATATATATATATATATATATATATATATATATATATATATATATATGTTAGAAAATTTGCCGATCGTTGTCGAGAATGACTGGAAGACTCATTTTTCAATTGCTACGACATCGAAGTGTAAAGGATGGCGTTTCTCCTTGTCCTGTATTGTTCCACTTACCCTTGATAGGTACCTTATAATGATGAGTGTTGAGCTAGGAGGCACCAAGTACCATCTTTTGAGTCTTTCGTATTATTTGACCTTGGACTGAACCCCAGGCTCCCAGATCATTGGCAAGCACTCTAAATATTATATATATATTTACTTTGGAATATTTCTTTCACATTCTTATGTTTAGTTTCTACATTTTCTTTTTTACTTTTCTGTAAAGACCGACGAATTTATTTTGCTGAATACATTCTTTTTTCCAAACGTTTGATTAATACAAATTCTCAGGAATGTTTAAGTTAAGCGAAAGATTATTGAACTAGAATCAATTGAAAAAGAAACGCGAAGTAGCTTCCTCAAAAAAAAAAAAAAGATGTAAAAATTATAAATAATATTATCATTTTTTTCATTACAAAATTTTTTTTTTTCATTATCACAGAAAATTACTTCTATTATTACAGAAAATTATTGTTATCATTGATTATTATAGAAACGTATTATTATTATTATTATTATTATTATTATTATTATTATTATTATTATTATTATTCAATGTTATAGAAAATTATTATCATTGTTTTAGTATAGAAAATCATCATCATTATTATTATTTATAATAGAATTAAAAAAAAAATACTGCTCGAGTGATTTCGAGAAATGTTTTAAATATCCCGTGAGAGTTTGACGGAAGAACGGGTTGATTAATCAATTCAAATTCTGTGAACTTCTTAACAGCTAGTTATATAGTTTAGTTTGGTCTGGTTTAGTTTTATGGCATATCAACCATTGTAGGTCATTTAATGCCAAATCCATTTTTATACATATAAACAGTTCTATTTTAAACAATTCAGTTTACTATTAGTACACTGTTTAGTTTCTATTTGACTCATAAATAGGACCTTATCAGGTGCTACCACTCTAAACCAGAGTGGACCTGGAAGCGAAGGCTATAAAGGGGTACTCCACATTCCCCAAAGCTCCAGCATTACTGGAGCTTCACCATCGGATTGTTTGGTATCATATCCAGGACACTCGTGGGGGGGGGGTCTTACCTCTTTGCAGAGAAGCAGTCAGGGTATTCTACAGCCTCAGCTGACTGGGCCAGTATCTTGTCTAGACTATTACTTTACTGTGTAGAATCAAGTTTGGCGCAAAACCGGAAGTATGGAACACTCAGTGAAAATCTAATTCACGAACAATGGTCTATAAATCCAGCTAACGTATCATTACTCTACTCGAGAAGCTCAAGTATTTACATATTCATCAATCAGTACTACTGTACGGCTGCACCACTTGGACTTTAATAAAACGCTTGGAGAAAAAAGCTATATGGAAACTATACAAGTAAGCTCTCCGTTGTTTGGGGAAAAATAAACTGCAAATGAACCGCCACTTACCTCCAATCCGACAAACCATTTAAGTAAAACGAGCAAGACATGCTGGGTACTGCTGGAGAAGTAAGAATGAATTCATTCTCCGCGTTCTGCAAGGGACTACTACAAATGGACACACCAGTGCTAGTTGACCAGCAAAAACTTATAATCGTCCGCTTTGTGTAGACACTGGATGCCGTCTAGAAGAAAAAGAAATCTGTATTGTCGGCTCACATTGATGATGATGTTAAGGATGATGAGCCCTAAAATTACGGTGAGATCGAACTGACTAACCAGATTTCTAAGATTAAACATTGCAATTAATGAGAATTTTGTTTAGATGGATCTTATGGCATATCAATTCATGTCGGATATTTTATGCCAAATCCTGATTATGTATATATATAAACGATTTGTTAACAAATAATTTGTAGGTGACATTATTTTTAAACGAACAAGATCTTATTTGATTGCACCCAGTTAAATTGTTTCAAGTATTCCAAACACTAATAATTCAGTTTAATAGAAATCATTTGTTTCCATACGGTTAAATGGTTTCAAGTATTGCTACTTAACATTAGTAATTTCATTTATCAAGTATTCTTATCTAATTTTATATTAACCATGTTTCCTCACAGTTAAATGGATTCAAGTATTGTTATTTAATACAAAGAATTCAATTTAATATTTATAGTAATCTCTAGTAAAAGATGGAACTGTTCTAATTAACCCTTAAACGGGACCCTAACAGGTTTTTCCAGTTTCGGTCAGAGTGCACCTGGAAGTAATGGCAATGGAGGGGTACTTCACATTTCACAAAGCTTTAGAACAGGAGCCACATCATCGGATGTGGTTTAGTGTTATATCTCGAACACTAGTTCAATCTGACCCAAATAAATACCACCCCTCCGAGTCGAAGTGGACCTGGGAGTAATGGCCGTGAAGAGGTACATAGATTCCTTAAGGCTCTAAAACTAGAGTCTCATTATCAAATGGTTTAATGTAATATACAAGACACTCATTTGGGAAGGGAGTCTTAACCCTCAGCTGAGATTCAGTCGGCTATTCAACCGTCCTAGCCGATTGGGATAATAAAAGTTTTTAACAATTACTTCATTTAAGAATTTGTAGAACATCATATTTAATATTAGGACGTGTGCATATAAAGAAACAAATTAGTGCCATGCAGTGATTGGAGAAGTAAGGGAGATAATTATCTGGCAAATTTTAGCAGTGCCTTCCGGTAAAAAAAGAATTTGAAGCGGCACCGGAAAGTCAAGCGAGCAAGGAAAAGGGATGATAGTTCAAATCTCACCGGAACCTTAATCGTTATTAACGATCCACGTTGCTTACTTAACGGTCGTAAAATAACGACCTGAGACTTGTGATTTAAAGCAATTAAAATGAGTCGAAAGAGATACCAGCAAAAAAAAAAAAAAAAGAAAAAAATTAATAAAATAATAAAAGATAAAAAATAAGAATGATAATAGAGAATACTTCATTTAAGAATGTAGGGGAGGGCGCTACTCCATTCCCTGGATTGCTCCACTTTACCCTCGATACCTACCTTATATTGCTGAGTGTTAAGCAAGGAGGTATCAAGTACCATTTTTAAAGTCTTTGGTATGACGTAACCTGGGATTGAACCCAGGACTCTCGGACCATTCAAAGCATTACCAAAGTATTACCATGCCCCACCCAATATTGGGAATTACTGGTCTCACTCCGCCGTAGGCAGGAATTGACTCTTGGTCAATTTTTAAAAGGAGTTGTTTTTCACTCAGTTTTCCTTCTCCTAGAGTGGTTGCCATAACCAAGGCTCAAGAGCCCAGTTCACCTAACAATTTACCCATTGCCGAATAGGCGAAGAGATGGAATCATGTTTTTCCAGAGGCATTAGTGCGAAATAAAACTCATACAGACTCTTCCAGAATTTGAACACGAGTCGCCTAGTCCATTTTTTATGAAAATAACTGTTACGCCACGAGGGACATACAGCAGCCTAATAAAAATTAATTCAAACAAGAAGGTAAGACAAATAGACTACTACTACTACTACTACTACTAATAATAATAATAATAATAACGCCATAAGGACTAACTATGTCAAAGCAAAAATAGACAAGACGCAACAAAATAACAGATGTAGATTATGTGGTGATAGAGACGAAGAAATCCGGATTTATAATATTCAAGCCCAGTCGATTGGGGCTTTAGAATACACCGACTGCATCTCTGCAGAGGGATTAAGATTACCACACCTCCAATGAGTCTCCAGGAAATCAAACTAAACCCCATCTGATGGTGAGACTCTAGTCCTGAAGTTTTGGGTAATGTGGAATACTACTTCATTGATATTACTCCCAGGTCCACTCTGGCCTAGAGTTGGCGTAGTTTTTGGGGTCCCATCTTTGAGTCAAATAGGACTGTTTAATCACTTACTATACTTGAAACTATTTAACTGTGTGCAAACAATAAATAACAACATTTGAAACAATTCAACTGCATGGAAACAAACGAGCTTTGGCTCGTTTAAAAATAATGTTGCCTACAAACTATTCAGTTAAAATTATGTATAAACAGGATTTGGGATTTAATATCCAACAAAGGTTGATATGCCATTGTAATAAATTACCCAGCCCAATTGTGGTGTTCATAATTTGATATTTTTATGGGTTTTATATTTGCTCTGCAGTCGTGGCCTCGCGCACTTAATCTTGCAAACTTTTCCCATTACCATTTACTTTTTTGATTATATATATATATATATATTTATATATCTGTGACTATATTTAAACGAATGGAAGTGAGTGTTTCGTCGGTTGATAACGGAAGAGAGTTTTTATGAATGTCTGTAAAATACGATACTTGTACGTATGCGTGTGTGTGTGAGGACATGAATGAGTGTGTCTGTGCGTGTATCCTTTTAATACGGGCAGTTGCACGCGTGTCTAAATTTACAGTATAATCCCCCGTGAGATTTTAAGCATTGCGAACCGTCAAAGGCAGCAGCGTCGTGCGCACGTGCCAAATGTAAACGAACAAACGCACGCATGCGCACATACACACACGTGTGCACAGGCAGCAAGGCAAGGAGTACAAATGCATTTACACGTTTTCTATTCCCAACAGTCATATTTATTATCATAAGAGTCGTGTGGCTTAAGTGGTAAAGGCATTCATGCTTTGAATAGATGGCTAAATTGGTAAAGGCACTGATACATATGGCCCAACTGGTAAAGGCTTATGCCGACTAGCTAACTGCAATTGAAAAGTACATATATTTTCAGTAGATAGCAAAACTGGCAAATGTATCTATATTTAACCAAAGAGCTTAAAAAATTGAAATATTACCAAAGTGGCTTTAATACTTAATCTAGATGTCTTTACGTCTATAGTTTTGCTGGCTTAGCATCAATACTTAGTCTAGATGGCTTAGCATTAAAATTTAGTCGATATGGCTTAGCTTTAATATTTAGACGATATAGCTTAGTACTAATCCTTAGTCTAGATGGCTTAGCATTAATACATTAAGACTTAGTGTAGATAGCTTAGCATTAATCCTTAGTCGAGATGGCTTAGCATTAATCCTTAGTCGAGATGGCTTAGCATCAATACTTAGTCTGATGGCTTCACATTAATACATTAAGACTTAGTGTAGATGGCTTAGCATTAATCCTTAGTCGAGATGGCTTAGCATTAATCCTTAGTCGAGATGGCTTAGCATCAATACTTAGTCTAGATGGTTTAGCATTAAAACTTAGGCGATATGGCTTAGCATTAATATCTAGACGAAATAGCTTAGTACTAATCCTTAATCTAGGTGGCTTAGCATTAATACTTAGTTTAGATGGCTTAGTATTAATACTTGGTCTATATGGCTTAGAATTAATGCTTAATCTAGATGGCTTAGCATTAATACTTAGTTTAGATGGCTTAGAAATATTACTTAGTTTAGATGGTTTCACATTAATACATAAGGACTTAGTGTAGATGGCTTAGCATTAATCCTTAGTCGAGATGGCTTAGCATTATACTTAGTCGAGATAGTTTCACATTAATGATTAGTCGAGATGGCTTAGCATTAAGACTTAATCGACATAGATTAATATTTTCTTGATTACTTAGTCTTAATACTCGTCTAGATTGCTTAACTTTGATATTTAGTCTGGATGGCTTAACTGATATAGTCGGATACTTTGCCCAAGTCGATTAATCGATAATCTGTTGATACTTTGCTAAAGTAGCTTAATTGTTACTTTGAGTTAGTGGCTTGATTGGTATAGAAAGTGACACTTTTCCAAAGTGGCTAAACCGATTCTCTGTTCAAGTTGTTTAATTCTTAAAGGCATTAGTATGTTGCTAAAGTACCTTAATTACTAAATGCATTGATAATTGGTTAAAATCTTTGTAGATGAAGGACTGATAGTTTTCCAAAGTGGCTTATTTTTATGGAGCATTGATATTTTTCCGAAGTGCGTGTTTGCGTGCGTTTGATGGATTACATTTGGCTTGTGCACATGACGCTGCACCATTGCCATTTTGTTTAAGTGGCTTAATATGTAAAGACATTGATACACTGCCAAAGTGGCTTAATTGTTTAAGGTGTTCGTACTTTATCTTAATTCATAAGGCATTACTACTTTACCAGAGTGGCTTAATAGGAAATGCATTATTACGTTGCCGAGGTTGCTTGATTAATAAATGCGTTGACACTTTGCAAAAGTGGCTTAATTGATAAAGATGCTGATATTGTCGAGTTTTCTAGCTCTCCCAGGCGTTTTTTAGAACTGTTTAAAAGACTCCGAGAACTGTCAAACGTGATGGTAATAACAATCGTAATGGGTATTACCGTCATGTTCTACAGTTTTGTTCATTCTCTGATTAGATCCAGAATATATCCTTTTTTTAAATTTTCTTCTGGTATCTACTGAGTATCTCTACTTAAGTCAATGTATTTGTTTAATCTTCTTCTAATATTATCTGGCTTAGTCAATATATTTATTGGATCCTCTTCTGGTATCTTCTGAGTATCTCTTCTTTAACCAATGTATTTGTTGGATCCTCTTCTGATATCTTCTGTGTCTCCCTTCCTTAGTGGATGTATTTATTAGATCCTCTTCTGGTATCTTCTGAGTATGTCTTCTTTAACCAATGTATTTGTTGGATCCTCTTATGATATCTTCTGAGTTTCTTTTCCTTAGCTAAAATATATTAATTCATTTATCATATTTACCAACCCCTCCGCTCGGGCAGGATATGACACAAGGTCACTTTTTAAGCGGAGTTTAACAGGTTTGAATTCAGAGTTTTCCTTCTCCTAGACTAGTTACCTTAACAAGGCTGAAGAACCTAGTCTGCCCTACTATTTAGCCATAGCTGGAGGGAGAATAATTGGATTCATAACTTTCCCAAGGGTAGTAGTGCTATGTGAAGTGTAATCAGTCTCGTCCAGGATTCGAACTCGTGTCGCCGTGTCCATTTCCTACGACGATAACCATTGCACCACGGGCATCACACAATTTTTATTTTTATTTATTTATTCTTGTTTAATCTGTCATTTTGACTACTATGTTCATTTGTAATTGTATTAAACATTTTAATGGGTATTATTTTGTGGCTATGCCAAGCCCAGAGGCCTTTTCTTACCCATGCTGCAGCCACCGGGATTACATAGTATTCTTTCTAGAAAGAAAAATTTTAGCACATTTTAAGGAAAAAATAACACACGCATTAACTAAAACGACTGGTACAAACAACAATAGACCTACGACTTCATATTTGAAAATATGTTTTAAATGTAAGTTTTAGAATAAAGTTCAACTATACTAAGTAATATAGCCTATTGATGGCTGTCCATGCTTTCGTTAGCCTCGTTTCGATGTCCTTTTCGGTTGATTCGAGCGTCGAATCAACCGAAAAGGAAATCGAAACGAGGCTAACGAAAGCATGGACAGCCATCAATAGGCTATCGATTATATGGAAATCAGACCTAACCGACAAAATGAAACGCAGTTTCTTCCAGGCAGCGGTCACATCGATACTGCTATATGGATGCACTACATGGATGCTAACGAAACGGCTGGAGAAGAAACTAGATGGCAATTACACAAGAATGCTGCGTGCAATCCTGAACAAGTCCTGGCAGCAACACCCCACAAGACACCAACTGTACGGCCACCTGCCCCCTATCACGAAAACTATTCAAGTTAGACGAACCAGACATGCAGGACACTGCTGGAGAAGCAGAGATGAACTCATAAGAGATGTACTCTTATGGATCCCCACACATGGCCGCGCAAAAGCAGGGCGACCAGCTCGAACGTACATTCAGCAGCTATGTGAGGATACAGGATGTTGTCCTGAAGACCTACCTAGGGCGATGAACGATAGGGAGGAGTGGCGAGAGAGGGTCAGGGATATCCGTGCTACCAGCGCGATATGATGATGATGATGATACTAAGTAATTAAAACAGTTCGATTTGGCCCATAAATTGGGCCCTAACAAGTACAACGACTGCGGGTCAGAGTAATGTCAATGAAGTAGTATTAAGTATTTCTTAAAGCTTTAGTATCAATTCCAGGACAGTCGTTATGAAGGATGGGTCTATCCCCTCTGCAGAGATGCAATCGGCGTATTCAACAGCCCCTGTAAATCCAGACTTCTAGGACTCATAATTTGATACACACACTCACATACAAGCATATATATATATATATATATATATATATATATATATATATATATATATATATATATATAGGTATTCTTTGGTCCAGTTAAACCGGAGTTGGGAGTTATTCCATCAGGAAAAGAAATTATTCATGAGTGAATATTTAAATTTTCCTGGTAAAGAGCTGAATGTAACAATAATACAGAGCAATAAATTCTTTAAGAAAACAACAAAACCGGTCACATAGGATTATAAATTTATTTCCATCCTGTTACGCATTTTTGGAAGAAGTCCTGATAAATTTTTTTCGTGTTTTTGGAAATTTCAAAAATGCGTAACAGGATGGAAATAAATTTATAATCCTATGTGACCGGTTTTGTTGTTTTCTTAAAGAATATATATATATATATACATATATATGTGCATGTGTGTGAGTGTGAATATACAAATATAATTAAAAAAAAACAAAAACACAAAGCAATCAGCGGATGATTTTATTTATTGTTGAATTAATTGTCAAAGTAAAACATTTCAGTTTTAACATGAAACCGTTATCAGGACAGTTTATGCTTGATGTATTTTCTAAGACCCCACCCCCTAACGAGTATCCTGCATATGACACAAAACAATCTGAATCTAGTCTTGGAGCTTTGGGGGATGTGGAGTACTCCTTCATTGCCATTACTCCCAGGTCAACTCTGACCCGGAGTGGTAGCACTTGACAGGGTCCTTTCTATGGGGCAAACAGAATTGTTTGACATTTAACTGTATGTAAACAAATGACTGATGTTTAATTGAATTGTCAGTATAATATAACGATACTTGTAACTACTTCACTGTTTACAAACAAATGATTAATATTGAATTAAATGATTAGTGTTTGATAGCAATAATTGAAACCATTTAACTTTGCTGAAATAATAGCAATACTTGTGTGCAAACAAATTAATTCTCACTCATTTAAAAATAAAATTTCCTACAAACTATACATTTACTTGTCATATAGGTACATCCATTTAAATGTGTGCAAACAAATGTCTGATGTTCAATTGTTACTGTTACATAGCAATACTTGAAATTATTTAACTGTGTGCAAACAAATGTCTGATGTTAAATTGTTACCGTTACATAGCAATACTTGAAATTATTTAACTGTGTGCTAACAAATGTCTGTTGTTAAATTGTTACCGTTACATAGCAATACTTGAAATTATTTAACTGTGTGCTAACAAATGTCTGATGTTAAATTGTTACCGTAAAATAGCAATACTTGAAATTATTTAACTGTGTGCAGACAAATGTCTGATGTTAAATTTTTACTGTTACATAGTAACACTTGAAATTATTTACATGTGTGCTAACAAATGTCTGATGTTAAATTGTTACAGTTACATAGCAATACTTGAAATTATTTAACTGTGTGCTAACAAATATCTGATCTTAAATTGTTACTGTTACATAGCAATACTTGAAATTATTTAACTGTGTGCAAACAAATGTCTGATGTTAAATTGTTACCGTTACATAGCAATACTTGAAATTATTTAACTGCGTGCTAACAAATGTCTGATGTTAAATTGTTACAGTTATATAGCAATACTTGAAATTATTTAACTGTGTGCAAACAAATGTCTGATGTTAAATTGTTACCGTTACATAGCAATACTTGAAATTATTTAACTGTGTGCTAACAAATGTCTGATCTTAAATTGTTACTGTTACATAGCAATACTTGAAATTATTTAATTGTGTGCAAACAAATGTCTGATGTTAAATTGTTATCGTAACATAGCAATACTTGAAATTATTTAACTGCGTGCTCACAAATGTCTGATGTTAAATTGTTACTGTTACATAGCAATACTTGAAATTATTTAAATGTGTGCTAACAAATGTCTGATGTTAAATTGTTACCGTTACATAGCAATACTTGAAATTATTTAAATGTGTGCAGACAAATGTCTGATGTTAAATTTTTACTGTTACATAGTAACACTTGAAATTATTTACATGTGTGCTAACAAATGTCTGATGTTAAATTGTTACAGTTACATAGCAATACTTGAAATTATTTAACTGCGTGCTCACAAATGTCTGATGTTAAATTGTTACAGTTACATAGCAATACTTGAAATTATTTAACTGTGTGCTAACAAATGTCTGATCTTAAATTGTTACCGTTACATAGCAATACTTGAAATTATTTAAATGTGTGCAAACAAATGTCTGATGTTAAATTGTTACTGTTACATAGCAATACTTGAAATTATTTAACTGTGTGCAAACAAATGTCTGATGTTAAATTGTTACCGTTACATAGCAATACTTGAAATTATTTAACTGCGTGCTCACAAATGTCTGATGTTAAATTGTTACAGTTATATAGCAATACTTGAAATTATTTAACTGTGTGCAAACAAATGTCTGATGTTAAATTGTTACCGTTACATAGCAATACTTGAAATTATTTAACTATGTGCTAACAAATGTCTGATCTTAAATTGTTACTGTTACATAGCAATACTTGAAATTATTTAAATGTGTGCAGACAAATGTCTGATGTTAAATTGTTATCGTAACATAGCAATACTTGAAATTATTTAAATGTGTACAAACAAATGATTAATAGTCAATAGAATTAATTGTATTATTGATAGATAGAAATACTTGAAATCATTCAACTATATGCAAAAAAATAGCTCAGGCTCGTTTAAAAATGTTAATAACAAAATGTATTTATGAATCAAATATTCATTATAAATGTGTAAAAAGGATTTGGCCTTAAATAACTTACTATGGTTGATACGCCATTAAACCAAACTAATCCAAATCTTGCAAGTAGATTTGATATTTATTGTAAAAAGACAAATATGAATCGAGACTTAAAACGTTGAAAGTAAAAAGGTAGTTTTCACTATCATATCTTTAACTAATTTGGTTTGGTTTGGTTTTATACTATAAAAAATTATTTATTACTTTAAAATTATTCCTATATATATATATGTATATAGGAATAATTTAAAATCTCATTAAGAAATCGGCGTATTTCGGTGACTGTAGTTTGAAAGATTTTCTGAACAAATGGGACCTTATGGTTAAGTGAATAATATAGTTGTAATTTACTAAGCGTTTTGTTCAGGTGTGGCACAAGGCCGTATGAATAAGGTACCTAATAGGACTGGAACTCACTCTTAAAGGTTTGCTAGTCTAGCTTACAAACTATTACACCACCTGAGGTCCCCAGTGAATAATATAGTATATTTGGATCAATGAATAGAACTAGTTAACCCAGCTGTGGGTAAAATTGCACGTCTACTGTTCTTCGGCAAAGATGACTTTGGTATTAAATAACCCTGCATAGGCTGAAATTCCATAAAACAAAGAAACCAAACTAAAACTGAGCCCAGTCGGCTAGGGTTGTAGAATATGTCGACTGCTTCTCTGCAGAGGGGTAACCCCCCACCCCGCAACAAGTGTCCTGTATATGACACTAAGCAATCTGATGGTGAGACTCCTGTAATCCTGGAACTTTGAAGAATGCGGAATACCCTTTCATTGCTATTGCTCCCTGGTCCACTCCGACCCAAAATGGTAGCACCTGATAGGGTCCTCTCTATGAGTCAAAAAGAACTGTTTGACATTCAAACTGGGAACTAATAAATGACTTATGCTAAATTGAATTGTTTGAAATAGAACTGTTAATAATATATATATATATATATATATATATATATATATATATATATATAGTGTATCACAAAAGTGAATACACCCCTCGTATTTCTGCTGATATTTAAGTATATCTCTTCATGGGACAACACTGACAAAATGACACTTTGATACAATGAAAAGTAGTCTGTATGCAGCTTATATAATAGAGTTAATTTATTTTTCCCTCAAAATAACTCAAAATATAACGAGGTGTCCTCGTGGTGTAATGGTTAAAGCGATGGACTGCGGAATCGTAGTACGCGAGTTCGTACTCCAGTCGCGCTATTACGTTCACTTTCGGGAAAGGTATGAACCCCCTAATCCTCCCAGCTATTGGTTAAATAGTACCACTACTGTTCTTCTAGGAGAATAGATTTGGCATTAAATAACCTATAAAGGTTGATATGCCATTAAACAAAGAAACCAAACCAAACCAAACATTAAAATATAACCATTAAAAGCTAAACCCCTGCAAAGAAAAGTGAGTACACTCCTAAGAAACTACACCCCTAAATGTCCAAATTGAGTACTGTTTGTCATTTTCCCTCCAAAATGTCATGTGACTCATTAGTGTTACTAGGCCCATGTGTGCATTGGGAGCAGGTGTGTTCAAATTTGTAGTGCAGCTCTCACACTCTCTTATACTGGTCACTGAAAGTTCCAACATGGCACCACATGACAAAGAACTCTCTGGGGATCTTAAAAGACATATTGTTGCGCTACATGAAGATGGCCAAGGCTACAAGAAGATTGCCAACACCCTAAAACTGAGCAGCAGCACAGGGGCTAAGATCATCCAGCGTTTTAAAAGCGCGGGGTTCACACAGAACAGGCCACGGGTAGGTCGTCCAAAGAAGATGAGCGTCACATCCAAATGCTTTCTTTGAAAGATTGGCGTAGGAGTGCTGTCAGCATTGCTGCAGAGATTGAAGAGGTGGGGGATCAGCCTGTTCGTGCTCAGACCATACGCCGCACTCTACATCAAATTGGTGTGCATGGCTGTCACCCCAGGAGGAAGCCTCTTCTGAAAGCTCGCAAACAGTTTGCTGAAGACATGTGAACAAAGCACATGGATTACTGGAACCATGTCCTATGGTCTGATGAGATGAAGATTAATTTGTTTGGTTCCGATGGCTTCAAGCATGTGTGGCGGCGACCAGGTGAAGAGTACAAAGATATGTGTGTCATGCCTACAGTCAAGCATGGTGGTGGGAATGTCATAGTCTAAGGCTGCACAAGCGCTGCAGGTGTTGGAGAGTTACATTTCATTGAAGGAAACATGAACTTCAAGATGTACTGTGAAATATTGCAGCAGAGCATAATCCCCTCCTTCCAGAAACTGGGTAGCAGGACAGTGTTCCAGCATGACAATGACCCCAAACACACCTCCAAGACGACCATTGCTTTACTGAAGAGGCTGAGAGTAAAGGTGATGGACTGGCCAAGCATGTATCCTGACTTGAACCCAATAGAACATTTTTGGGAGATCCTCAAGCGGAAGGTGGAGGTGTGCGAAGTCTCAAATATCTGCCAGCTCCGTGACGTCGTCATGGAGGAGTGGAAGAGTATCCCAGTGGCAACCTGTGAAGCTCTGGTAAACTCCATGCCCAGGAGAGTAAAGGCAGTTCTGGATAATGATGGTGGCCACACAAAATATTGACAGTTGACATGGTGTATGTTAATATTGACAACTTTCCCTAAGGGGTATACTCACTTTTGTTGGCAGGGGTTTAGTTTCTTTTAATGGCTATATTTTGAGTTATTTTGAAGGGAAAATAAATTAACTCTGTTATATAAGTTGCATACAGACTACTTTTCATTGTGTCAAAGTGTCATTTTGTCAGTTTTGTCCCATGAAGAGATATACTTAGATATCTGCAGAAATATGAGGGGTGTACTCACTTTTGTGATACACTGTATATATATATATATATATATATATATATATATATATATATTAGGGAGGCGCTCATGGCGTAATGGTTATCGTTGTAGGAAAATGAACGCAGAGAACCGAGTTTAAATCCTAGACGAGACTGAGTGCTTTTCAAATAACATCGATACCTTTGGGAAAGGTAAGCATCCAACTATTCTCCGTCCATCTATGGGTAAAATAGTAGAGCAGATTGGGCGCTTTAGCCTTGGTATGCCAACCAATATAAGAGAAGGAAATTCAAACCTGTTAAACTCCGCATTATAAATATACCTTGTGTCACATCTAGCTGGTCGTTGATCTATCTATCTATCTATCTATCTATCTAAGGGTATGTTTGATTAGATAATAAAGACATGTTTTATCTATATAATTCTGTTGGGATTCCTTCAAGTTTCCCGACAAGTGCTTTGGTTTCAGGTTGAAGTTGGTTGATGAATTTACCGAAATTGTCCAGAGCGTTTTCGGACCCTTCGTAATCTATCATTAGGGGTTGTTTTCAAACATGTTTAAATGAAAGACTGTTACCCAACTGCACACAAACACACACACACACACACACACACACACACACACACACACATATATATATATATATATATTGTGAGGTAGGAGAGAATGATTAAAATGTTTTGTATAAAAATGTTTGGGTTGGTTTCTTTATTTAATGGTATATCAACTTTCGTGGGTTATTTAATATCGAAACAATCGTTGTTAAGTATAACAGCAGTGATACTTTTTAAAGTCAAATTTGGCGGATGAGAAAAAAAAATGTTTACGATTGATATTATTAGTAGTACGAATTCCTCTAATGACGAATTAACTGGTTGAAAGATTTGAAGATGTAAGAAGTGGAAAAAAAAAGAAAAAGAAAAATATTCAGAAACAACACTTATATCTCAGGAGAACTTGGTTCTCAATCCTCTCATGAGGAAGGAAGGATTAACTCAAACAGAAATGTGGTGTGGACTAAAATAAATAAATGAAAAAAATATTTTTTCGTGCGAAACGGTTATCGTTGAATAAAATCGGAGCCCAGAGTTCAAATCCTAAACGAGGATTTTGACATTTCATTCTGTGCTTACTCTCTTAGGAAAAATATGAATCCATATCTTCTTCTCGCCCAGTAGGACAGACTGGTTAGGTAACTAGTCTAAGAGAAGAAAAAAAAAGTTGAATTTATCCCTCTTAAAAATTAGCCTTGTGTCTCATCCTGCCTGTGGTTAATGGGCGGGGAAAATATATACTCTAGTACGTTAAAAATGTTTTTGTTTTTTGTTTTGTTTTGTTTTGCTTTTTTAACAAACAAACAAACAAACAAACTAGTCTTACAACCCTGGAATGAGTTGGCATATATTATCGGGAACATAAAATTCTTAACTCAACCTGCAATTGCCCAGTCGGCTGGGGCTATAGAATACACCGACTGCATCGCAGAAAAAGGAGTAAGACCTCTTGCACCAACGAGAGTCCTGGTTATGACATTAGGCCATCTGATGGTGAGGCTTCGGTCCTGGAGCTTTGAGGAATTTAAAGTACCCCTTCATTGCCATTGCTCCCAGATCCTCTCTAACCCCATAGTGGTAGCACCTGATAGGGTCCTATCTATAGAACAAACTACATGTGCAAACAAATACTGATGTTGAATTGTGACTGTTATATAGCAATGCTTGAAAACATTTAACTGTGTCCAAAAAAGAGCTCAGGCTCGTTTAAAAATGTTGTCAACAAAATGTGTTAACAAATAAAATATATATCTAATATATATCTATGAAGAGTATTTGGCATTAAATAATCTTCAAGGGTTGATATGTCATAAAACCAAACCCAACTAATTAACCTGAAATTTCATGAAAAATCAACACCTTTCTCTTGACACAAGCACAAAACAGTCACTCACCTATCACCGAATTCCGAATGAGTCAGTTTTTCTTTCTCAGTCCTCATTTTTACATTCAGCAGATGATTAAAGAAACTGACCTGAGTCTGTTGTGAAAAAATCTCACCTTGGTGAAATCCTTTCTGTCATGTTGTACAAATGTCAACTCCCATAATGCCGGATAAGCAAAGAAACAAATTGTGCGTCCTCCTATCTAGTGGCGGAATAAATCACATTCTAAAGACAGAATTGGCTTCAAAGAAAAAAAAGACTTCCAACGCAGCATGCGAAGCACAAAGTCTTCAATAAGCCTGCATAACACTCACATAGCCGTACATTGAAAGATGGCGTGCTCAGTAGACTCCTCCATTACACCGTATTAGACACGTTCTTTCAAAGTTGCCAGTTTCGTTGTAAAAAAGCTTTTGTTGAATCAGACTGTATAACAAATCACCAGCTTGGTGGGTGATATTTAGTCCTTATTAAGACACCTCGTCCCAGGAAACCAAAACCAGTAAAAGTAACCTTCCTCCTTTGCCTCACCGAATTTTTTCCTCTTGTTCATCTCGCAATTAAACTAAACAAGACAGCGAACGGTTAACCAAGATCTTCGCTAAAATCTTCAAGTTAGTGTTTAACATCATTCAAGGGAGAAAATTACTAATCCTATCCTCTCGTTTTGTTCTTGAAAGCAAATTCACAAAGAACCTGATGAAGTGTTGGAGAATGATCTTCTGTCTCATCCAATGGTTGCAAATCGTTACCAGCAAGGATACAAACATGTGCGACAAACTCAAGTACACTTTATTAGAAAGATCATTCATGTCGAGAGTCTTGTCAGTCGCGACTTCCTTCAGCGCTTGCTGGATTTTATCTTCTGTTATAGGCCTTTCCTACTCAGCTGCTTTTGTCACCCTAAGGCGAGGAAAGTCATTCAAATAGGTATCAAACTGAGCCGAGAAAAAGTCTGGACTCCCTAGTGAAAAGCTTCTAGAAATAATCACAAAATTCCTCGCAAATGCTTTTGTTTGTAATCAGACATAGTCCGTCCAGTGATATGACATTCGTGATGTGTCACTGAGAAACATTTCATACTTCTTCATCTCGCAGTTCAATGGCCATATTCATAGCCTCGCTCGACATTCTTTTTAGGATAGTCTTAAATATAAGAGCTTAACCCTTAGGTTAGTCTTTAAAATATTTCCTGATTAAACAGACCTTTCTACTTTAGATTCTAACACGCTTTGTGCCACTTGTCTATCTAGATCAAACTATATGCTATAATCGGTTGCAAAAGACCTAATTTTACTTTTCAGATTGTCCAATTATCTATTCTCTAGTACAACAACCCAGAGCTTTCGACCAACTTGTTGGGAACGAAGAAAACTTTGAATCGATCATGAGATCAAACCTCCACTCTCTTCACATATTGTCATGAGCAGGGTCGACTATCTCTCTAAGTTGTAGGAAGTCGGCTGCTATGTCGTCCCGAGTCAAGTAGTTAGAAGCTTCATGTATTACCTTTGTCCTATGCCAGCTCACATACTCAACCTTGAAAATATTTTTGATTTGACTCCTGGGTCTTTTTTTGTCGGGGCCATGAAGTCTTCTTCGCAAGGCAGTCATATATTCCTCAAAAGTTGGCACTACCTGTGTTATATAGTGGCTCGTACCACGTGACTTCCGGTATCGCGGAAGTATAAAAGACGTCGTGTCTCTTAAGCACGGGGAAGCAGAAGCAGAAGCAGAAGCAAAAAGAGAAGCAGAGAGACAGCTCTGAAGGACGTCGGTCAGTAGTAAGACCAACTTCGGACGTTACACCAACAGCGCGAGACTTATAATGCTAGTCGGACTGTACCACTTGAGTTAATAAATAGTCGGACTGTACCACTTGAGTTGATAAATAATTAACTCTATTTCACGGTGTATCTTTTCTTTACCACAATACTGCAACCTGCAATGAGAGATAGCAACTTCACCTTAACACTGGCAAGAGGTTTATTTACTGTATTTTGCCTATTTTAAAAAATTTCCTGCCCATTTCTATGACTAACATTGTTCTTTTCTTTTGGTTACTGCTAAAGTATCCTGTTTGTCCTTCAGAACAAACACGATAAAGTTGACCGTAACATTGGGACACTCCATGTTTTAGGAGAATCCCCGCTTGTCGTTTGTTCTGGTGTATTTTTTCTGCTTCATTTTTTTTTTTTTTGCTTTTGTTTTTTGTTTTTTTCTTTTTTCTAAACTCCTTTTTACGAGGGTTCTAAAACAAGGCTTTTATGACCAGATCAATTTTCTTGTCGGCCATAAGGAAGAAAAAAAAGATATAACTGAGTATGATCTTTAGTAGCAAACTGAAATTCGCTCTGATACGTCAGTCTGGATCTCCTTCCTTGGAAAATCCAATGCAACGAGTCCAAGCGGAAATAAGAGGAGCAAACGTCAAAAAAATCAAAATAGACAGTTGAGTATTTTCAAAATACGTCTGAAAAGCAATTCACTCCACACGCCATTTTTCTTCAAGTTTCCCCTCAGATGTCCTTGCCTTTGTGGCTTCGATATAAGATATGTCTCATATTAATAATTTGTTTAGGATTGGAGAGGAATCAACGTGATTGTGGCGAAAGAGTAGAAAACCATATCGAAAAAAGCTTCGTGTTCTGTGCACAATTTGCTGAAGATATAAAAAAAAGGAATTTTCTTTATATCTAACAATCATTAGATTTATCGAGTTGCTTGAAATATGACCATTTTTTGTATCCTTTCTGACTGTTGTGACCAATCGCAAAATTTGACCCCTCAATAAAAACAGTCGCTATTTTATAGCCGTTGCCTTTTTAACTGCTGGCAATGGACATTTTGGCTCGTGAACGAGTGTGTGGTTGTTCAGTATGAATAAAAAAAAATAGTATTTTAACCCCTTTTCTAACCCATTTATTTATTTGACCAGGCCATTGGCCTAATGACCTGAGTGTTCGCCAATGGTTCAGGAGACCGGAGTTCAATCCCAGATCGAGTCATACCAAAGACTCAAAAATGGTACTTGATACCGCCTTGCTTAACAGTCAGCATTATAAGGTAAGGATTAAGGGTAAAATGAATCAATCCTGGGAATGGAGTGCCACCCTCCTCTACACGTCGGTATAGTAGCTATTGAAAATGGAGCCTTCGGGTCACTCTCGATTAACTTATTTACTTGCCTCTTGATTCTGGCGGTTTTTTGTTTTTTCCTTTTGGATTTGTGAATCTGGATTTGAAAATCCGAACTTTTTAGCTGATCGCTGAACAAAAAATCCACCCTCTTGATTCATCCAGTTTTCCCTTCTTCATCAATCTTTCCTTCTTTCATTTTCTTGTCAAGATATCCATTCAAGTCAATAAAATGTAATCATGTTGACATAAAACCTAACAATTCTAAGAGGTTGACAAACTTTTTCCAGTTCCGGTGAGTCATATCAACCAAAGAGAAAAGTTATATCTAGCTTTTGCTTATCCCCTTTATCAAGATCTTTTGTCTGTTAATAAAACCAGGGTGTCTTATGTAATCACTTATTAATGAGGCATGCTTAGTGCAACGGTTATCGACATGGAAAATGGAATCGATGAGCCGAGTTAGAATCCTGGTGAATCTGCGTTTCATTTAGCGTTAATAGTCTTGTGAATTCTTTTGTTCTTCACTCCAGCTATGAGTAAAAGTAAGGCAGACTGGATTATTTCGCCTTAATAAGCCAACTGGATTAGGAGAAGGAAAATGAATTCCACTTTAAAATTTACCTTGTGTCATATCATGCCCGTTACGGAGGGGTTGGGTAAATACATATATAACTAATATCTTTCCAATAGGAACGGAGTTAACACGATAAAAAATCTCAATAACTTATTGTTATGGGGACATATCCTACCATACCCCAAAGATGGACTCGTCCAACCTAAACGTATTCTCCGAGCTTAGCTCGCTCGGGGAGACCACTTCTCTATTATTCTTACGAAAAGTGTTGATCTGCGTTGTTACTTTATTGGATTACTTGTTGGATTACTTGTTGAAAAAATTGTTATCTCGGTAAGACTTTGTTTTTTTGTGACTTTGTTTGAACTTTAATTTTTTTCAAGTCTTACCGAGAACTCTTTGTTTTGTCGATTGACTTGTTTTGTTTTCGACACTTGTTATCCGACTTTTTTGTTTGTTGTTATAAGTCGGATTTTATTTTGTTGCCTTACCATTTATTTTTTGATTGTCAGGGGTTCTACCTGTCTTTTAACTTGCGTGGTGTCATTCCACTTGTTTTATTTTTGACATTCTTTAAGTTGAAACTGTAGAGCCCCCCTCCATACTAAGCTACAGTTGGAGGTTTAACCATACCCTCCTGGCTGCTATTATTTTTTCGCAGCCATGGAGGGGGCAACAACTCCAAATAAGTCAACAAAGACACAAAGCCTGATAGGGGCAAATTGGCCTTCGTTGCCGATCCCCGCCGAATCCCAAGAAACAAAAGATAGCCAAGACAGCCCAATACAGCCGGCTCAAAAAAGCCCCACAGCCTGGAAAGGCCAGCAGAGGGGACCGGCTGACTATGAGAAGGACCGGGTGGGCAAGTACGCCAAGTACTTTAACGGAAACGAGATTTTGCCCATCCCGGAAATAGCCGACAAGATAATACCAAGAGTCCTCTCGCTGGTCGTTTCCGACCTTAAAACAAAAAGGCTGGTGGGGCTCAATAAGGATTCTTTCGAAGAGCTGCTAAGGAAGTCAGGCATCCCATGCCAGTACTTCTGCAGAAAAAGTTTCGCAACATGGGATGTCCTGTTTCCCACAGAACAACAAGCGGCGAAAGCAGCAGAAAGAGACATAATTACGAAGAACTTTAGGCTACAGCCGGAATATCAGGGCACCCGTAGGCTCCGCGTGACGATCTGCAATGTCCCGGCCATTATTACTGGGGAGGTCCTGGCAGCATACTTAAGTGCCTTTGGCCAGGTTGAGGAGTTCAACCTCCTCAGATCCCCGGCCGGGACAGCCTACGGGGACTATGCCTTCCGGCTGTGCCTAACAAGGGATGGCTTCAAAGCCATCCCGGAAACAGTAATCTGCGGGGATCGGCAGATGATTGTGTTGGTGGAGGGAAGACGCCCCAGGTGCTGGGGGTGTAAGCAAATTGGCCACATCGCCAAGTTTTGCCCCCAGCGCCCTGAAAACAAAGAAAAAACTACGTCGACAACAACAACAACAACGACAACAACAGGGGACGCAGCAGCCACCATCACCAACACAGTCAGAAAAGAAGCGGAGGCCAAGGGCCCGGGTCCAGCCCAGCTCAAACCAAGCAATCAAGAGGGCTGGACGGAGGTGGCCAGAAAGAGGAGGGGATCCCCTAAGCAGGGGGAAAAAACCTCATCCCCTCCTCAAAAAAAGGCCCAAACAGCAGCAGCAGCAGCAGTAGTAGCAGCAGAAGCAACACCAACATCAGAACCACCGATAACTCCGAAACCAGCCACACCAGCAACAGAGACTCCAGCAACGCCCGCACCAGTAACATCGGCACCATCTGCAGCAACAAAGACATCTCCGAAAAAACAAAAAAAGAAAAATAAACCAAACGCCCCGGAAGAGATGGAGACCAACTTTAATTTGAAGAGGAGAAGGGACAGCGGGGAGGGGACCGCAAAAAAAATATGCCCCGAACAACCCAAGGCAGGTCCCTCCTCTCAACCACAAAAGCAACCAACTCCTCCACCTCTACCTCCACCACCCTTTCCACCCCCTCAAATCCTACAACCCACACAACCACCATATCAAATGTTCACCCTTTCACCCCAACAAGAACAGTGCCTAAAGAAATACCACAGACCCTACCAAATCCCACTCCCAAGGTCACAATCAGCAGACCGGTCCCAGCCCCTAAACTTAACCAGAACTCCATCTCTTCCCTCACTCAGCCCTACTAGCATATCCTCTCAAGAACTGTTCCCGTCAAAACGGAAACCAGACCCTCCTGCCAGTAAAAAAAAAGCAAATCGGCAGGAGGGCGAAAAAGAACTAACAATCACCCAAATACAGCAGGCAGCGGCTTTGTGCTCAGTAGAGCTGGAAGCAGTAGGCGACTTCCAGCTGCGAAAGGCACTAAAGCCGCTGCTGAGCCTTGAAAAAATACAAAACCTGAATGTTTCTAATCCTGTCAATTTTAGGAGTGCAGCCATGGTGACCACTTTTGTCCGGTCAGCTGGCGACCGTACCAAGGGCGTATGGAAGTTCTTGAGTACGGTCTGTCAGACTGATACGGGCATAAAGCTGGCGGAGTTGGAGCACTCCTCATTGAAAAAATGTATTCCTTTTTGTTCGGGAAGGGTCCCAATTTTGGTTCACCCGTCCCTTTACAGGTCCCTAAAGCTGCGGTTCCCCATAGATGTCGGCGGAATCACCAGAGACAACCGGGTGACAACTGAACTCGGTACCGGTTCTCTGCGTCAGGCTGTCGGCATCCTCACCCCGAAGGATTTCCGGCCCGTAGTCGACACTGAGTAAGGTAAGTGAGATTGATGGCTTTAAACGTTGCCAGTTTGAATGTGAGGGGACTGAGGGATTCAAGCAAGTGTGCGCGCTTGCTTGGTGAACTCAAGAACCTCGGAGTGGATGTTGCTGCAGTGCAGGAGACCCACTTCACTTGCGATGCCGACTGTCGGGTGCTGGAAAGCGACTTTAACGTTTTCTCAGCATACGGCAGCCGCATCAGCGCTGGGGTCTCTCTGCTAGTTGGACGCAGCCTTGATGCTGATGTTGACGTTGTTTTTGCAGGTGACGGGGGCCGGCTGGTTGTGGCCGATGTTGCCGTGAAAAGTTTCAAGTTTCGTCTGGTTGCGGTTTATGCGTCCAATATCGCTGCGGAGAGGGTTTCCTTTTTTCGTCGGTTGGCGCCGTTCCTGGACGATACGAAGCGGCTAGTCTTAATGGGTGATTGGAATGCGATCCTTGATCCCAAGATAGATAAGGTCGGGCGGGGAGCTAGGCGTGCGGGAAGGTGTGATAGCAGCCTTGTCGGCTTCGTGACTCGTCACGGTCTCGTCGACAGGTTTCGTCTTGATCACCCAGGGCGGGAGATGTGGACGTGGCTAGATAGCTCGCCCTCTGCCAAAGTAGGTTCCTACTTGGACAGAGTGTTAGTTAGACGAGCTGACACTGATTTCGTTAGTTGTCCCACGTTCCACCTGATAGCGTGGACTGACCATAAGCTTGTTAGGGTCAGTCTGCGGTTAGCCGATAGGCCTAGTCTAGCCGGCTACTGGAAGTTCAATACCTCCTTACTGGAGATACGGGACTTCCGGGACCGGCTGGAATCCCTAATTCAGCGGGCGTTAGTGGGGGCGGTTACCGGGAATAGGTGGTGGGTTTCTTTGAAATATAGGATTAGAGACTTCGCCACCAAATACGGTCAACAGCTCAGCCTAGATAAGACCAAGGAGGCGAAGTCTATAGAAGATAGACTTTCCCGGGCGGTGGCTGGGGGGGACTCCCTAGGTGTAGAGCTAGCTAGGAGGGACCTTGAGCGTGAGAGTAGCGAGCGCTACAAGGGATTCGTAGTTAGATCTAGGCTAAATAGAGCTCTCAACGAAGCTGTGAAAACAAACGCGACTGCGCGTGAAGAAGAAGTGCGAAGGTTCCCCGATCGGTACATCGCGTCTGTCAAGACCGCGGACGGGCGACTGCTGCGATCAGGTCGTGAGATGCGTGATGCCTTTCGGGCGCACTTTCGGGATCGCTTTGCCCGCTGCCCTGATCTCCCGATCCGGGAGTTTCGTAGCTATCTTGCCGACTTCCCCCGCCTTGGGGTGGCTGAAGCGGCTAGCTGCGAGGGTTTGGTTACTGAATGCGAAGTCCGTGATGCGTTGAAGCAGGTCGGCCTCAACAAGTCGCCGGGACTAGATGGTTTGCCCTACGAAGTGTACTTGAGGATGTCGCACATGTTTGTGCCTATTCTGACGGATGTGTTCAACCATTGGTTCGCCCAGGGAGCCATCCCTGGTAGCGTTACCAAGGGCGTGATCACATTGCTGAAGAAAGGTGGCAGGCATGTTTGGGAGGGGCTAGACGACTACAGGCCCATAACTCTGCTTAACACAGAGTTAAAGATTTTGGCCCGGGTCTTAGCTAATCGTTTACAGCTTGTCATCAGTGATCTGATCGGCCCTGAACAGACCTTTGCTGTGAAGGGAAGATCGATCCAGGACAACCTGCACTTGATTCGCGAGGTCCTAGAGGGTATAGAAGACGACACCGAAGCCGCGCTGATCAGTTTAGATCAGTCCAAGGCCTTCGATAGGGTCGACCATCGGTTCTTGGCGTCTGTTTTGGAGACTGCTGGATTCAAACCGGAGTTCCGCAGATGGATTAGTATGATGTACCATAACCCTCAGGCAGTGGTGCAGGTGAACGGAAGGCGTTCGGAGGTATTCGCGGTCGAGCGGTCGGTCCGGCAGGGCTGCCCGTTGTCTCCTCTTCTCTATGTCCTCGCGTTGGAGCCCCTCCTGCGCAGGCTTAGGGATGAGAGGACAAGTCCGTCCCTGCGCGGTATACCTTTTGTTAGCAGCCTTGCTGCAAGGGTTTCCGCGTTCGCTGATGACATCACAGTCTTTGTGTCCCGCCGCCTGGATATAAAGGCTGTGAAAGAGGCGGTTGTCGAGTACGAGCGGATCGCAGGAGCCAAGGTCAATTTTGACAAAAGCGAAGGTTTGCGGCTTGGTGCTTGGAGGGGTAGCAATACTCTTCCAGGGCCCTTCCGCTGGAGTGACGGACCCATCCGCATCCTCGGGGTGTGGTTCGGGCCCGACCTCCAACTGGAGCGAAATTGGTCGGAAGTACAAACCAAGGTGAATGCTCAGGTGGGAATCTGGCTTTCAAGGAGGTTGTCCTTAAAGGGCAGGGCGGAGGCGTGCGCCACGTACGTCTTCCCTCTGATCCTTTACCGATTGGCTGTACTTCCTCTGCCTAAGGCACGTCGGTTGGCACTGCAACAATCCCTCTCCAGATTGCTCTGGGGAGGTGCAAGGCCGATGGTCCGTAGGCAGGTCTGTATCCAACGTACACGCAACGGGGGTCTGGGTATGCCTGATCTGGAGAGCCACTGGCTTGCTGAAAGACTTGCATACCTGGGCCGGTCCTTGACGGGGGACGCAGTGTGGAGACGAAAGGCGAGTCGGACTTTTCCTCGCCTCCAGTCAGACCCAAAGGCTGAAGGTCGACGTAAGCCTTTGGGCGAAGCACTGTTTGTCCGCGAGTGCCGAAAGGCCCTTCGTAACCTTCTTGGGTCCAGTGACCTTTCACGGCCTCGGAAAGAGCTATATCGGGAATTAGTGGTGGGTTCCGCTTCTGATCCTCTTAGCGAGCGGCGAGGCTGGACGGCGGAGGAGATCCGCTCTCACTGGAATTGGGCGCCAGGATCGAGCTTCTTGAACAACTCCGAGTTCTCGCTCACCTGGCGACTTGCACGAAATGCGTTACCCCTTTTCGGCTTGAACTACAAAGCGGGCCTGGCAGACATGCCTGATTGCCCTCGCTGCAGCAGTGGCTTGGAAGAAACGGCTGAGCACGCCTTCTACTACTGCGAGCGAGTTCGCCCGTTTTGGGATCACGTCGGGGAGTGGACGGCTCGCATCGAACCCAAGCAGCTCGTGCTGCTCGACGTTGGTTACGTCGTGGACAACGTTCTTCCTCCGTTTCAGGGTGAGAAGCGTGTGGTGTTTCTCGCGATCCTGGCTGTAGCTCGAATGGTGATTTGGACTACGCGAAAGAAGGGATTGTATGACGATGCAAACTTTTCTCATCGTGATCTGGTATTGTACTTTAGGCATTCGCTTAGGGTCAAAATCAGATGCGATAGAAAACGCTTGGATCGCATAACATTCAGCAGAAGGTGGGTGAATGCAGCGAGCCTGGTCGTAAGAAAGGGGGCAACGTTGGAGTCATCCTTCCCTCCTCTGCCCGCCCATGGCGTCTACGGTACGGGTCCTTCGGGACCCCACCCCCGGTAAGTAGGCAAAGCTTTTTTCCCTTGCAACCTAGTTAGCAGTATGTTGTCAGTCATTGTCCCCGTCACCTAGTCATTAGTTCTCAAGATCTTCCCCATCCCCATTATTTTTGTACCTTAACCTATATCCCAGCCCGCTTTTACTGAAGATCTTGAACATTCATATGTATAAAAAATCATATTACCTGCTTGAATCAACCCATACCGCACCCGACCCCTTATTTCCTTTGACCCCTGTAGATTAGGATCCCTGCCCCACCTAGGGTAGGTCCGGCTTGTTTTCGGTTCTTTTCGCCCCGGAAAACAGTCGGCCTCCAATTTTATAGACGGGGGGATGGGAGGGCAACCAAACGGGGGATTTTTTCCTTTGTTGCTGTACATATTTCGGGGTTTTTTCTCCCATCCCCATCATATGAATTCATTTGTAAAAACCACAATTTGTAAATAAAATCATGCATCACTCTCGGGATTTTAAGTAGGTTCTTTCTTCATCGAGCAAATGTGGTATTTTGGTGACAGCAGCGCGCATGGCGACGGATGAATGACTATATATTGTATTGTTGAATGGGTCGGCGAATGTGGCTAGCTAGGTCCCACTAGTTAAAACTTAGTTATTGCAAGACCGCACCCTTCCCCTTCCCCACAAAACTTAAGGCCTTGTGCCTTCCTGCATTTTTACAGGAAATAAAGGAGACAACTTCTCGTTCCTTACGAGACATTTGACAGACGGACTGCAAGCTGAGCACGGCTAGTACTTCCTTTGTATGACTTCCTTTTTCTGCTAATACAATAACGTTTACGTATCACCCATCGTTTGAGTTGTTCTTCCACCGGTCTTATCTGAAGACCACAACACTTATTCATCAATTGTTCCTCTCCTTTTTCCTTTTCGGTTTGTTTTCTTTGTTTAATGGCAAATCAACTTTCGTGTGTTATTTAATGCCAAGCCCATCCTTGTAGAAAAACAGTAGTAGTATCATTTTAGCTATAGTAGAAGGATAACGGTGTTCATGCCTTCTCTGAAGGTAATATTCCGAAAGTGAGCGGAATAGCACCACTAGAGTTTGAACTCGCTTATTGCAATGTTGTAGTTCAGCTCTTTTGCAACGACTCTATTAATTTGTGTTATTATTCTTTGTCGAGGTCACTCATCAATTTCAATTGGCTGGGACTGTAGAATAAACCGACTGTATCAATGCACAGAGGTAAGAATCTCGACCCCGAACGAGTGTCCTGGATATGACATTAAACCATCTGATGGTGAGGCTCCAGCGCTGGCGCTTTGGAGTGGCCGTTCATTGCTCTAATTCTAACTAAGAGTAATAGCACCAAATTATGGGTCAAATAGAACTGTTTGACATTTAAACTGTGTACAAACAAAGGACTTATGCTAAATTAAATTGCTAGAAATAGAACTGTTTGACCATTTGATTGTGTGTAAAGAAATGACTGATGTTTAATTGAATTGAAAGTGAAACGTAGCAATACTTGGAATAATCTAACAATATGCAAACGAATGAGTAATGTTGAATAGAATTATTAGCGTTGATTAGCACTACTTGAAACTCTTTAACCATATTTACCAACCCCTCTGCTCGGGCAAGATATGACACAAGATCAACTTTTAAGCGGAGTTTATCAGGTTTGAATTCAGAATTTTCTTTCTCCTAGACTAGTTGCCTCACCAAGGCTGAAGAACCTAGTCTGGCCTACTATTTACCCGTAGTTGGAGGGAGAATTATTGGATTCATACCTTTCCCCAATGCTATTAGTGCAATGTGAAATGCAATCAGTCTCATCCAGGATTTGAACTCGTGTCCATTTGCTACGACGGTAACCATTACACCACGGGCACCTCCAAAACCTCTTGAAACTCTTTAAACGTGTGTCTGAATTGAATTTTTAGTTTTACATTATGATACTTGAAATTGTGTGTAAGAAAAACAAGTGACGTTAAGTAGCAATATTTGAAACCATTTAAAAGTGTGCTAACAAATGATTCATTCTAAATAGAACTATTTGTGTTAAAATATTAGGAACCATTTAACTGTGTGCAAACAATAGTAATAGTTGTGTGCAAACAAATTAGCTCTGACTCATTTAAAAACAAAATTACGGAGAAACAATTGACTTGAAAATCATATGTATAAGCATTTTACTGTATGCAGATAAATGGTTGGTTGGTTGGTTGGTTGGATTTTATGACCTATAAACCTTTGTAGGTTATTTAACGCCAAATCCATTTTTGTGTAAACAATCAGTTCAATTTCAAACAATTCAGTTTAGCATGAGTAAACAGTGTAATTGTCAAACATATTTCGATTTCGAGCAATTCAGTTTAGTCAAGCAGTTCTAATTCAGCTAATTCAATTTAGTATAAGTACATATTTTGTTTACACACAGTTAAATGTCAAAATAGTTCTATGTTAAACAATTCAGTTTAGTGTAAATACAGTTTTAATGTCAAAAACAGTTCTATTTCAAATAATTCAGTTCAGCATGAGCACGCAGTTAAAATGTAAGTACGGTTTCAGCTTAACATAAGCACGCAGTTTAAATGTAAATACGGTTTAATTGTCAAAAACATTTCTATTTAAAGCTATTCACTTTAGTCAATCAATTCAGTTTAGCATAAGTATGCCGTTAGTTCTATTTAACTCATTGATAGGACCCTATCAGGTGCTACCACGCCGGACCAGAGTGGACCAGGGAGCAATAGCAATGGAGGGGTGCTCCGTTTTCTCCAAAGCCCCAGCATTACTGGAACCTCACCATCAAATCGTTTAGTGTCATAATCAGGACACTCATTGGAGGGGTCTTGCGCCTCTGGAGAGGTGCAGTCAGTGTATTCTACAGCCCCAGCCGACTGGGCAAGCAGATAAATGAGTTTTGGTTCATTTAAAAATGTTATCTACAAATTATGTGTTTACAGATCATATATGTATAAAGAAGAATTGGTATTATATAAGCTACAAGGGTTAATATGCTATAAAACCCAACTAACCTACCAATTCAATCTTTTTAATAAAATTTATTCATATAGACCTGAAAAGGCAACAAATTTCTGTGGTTTGCAAACTTTTTATATAATTACATTCAAACCAACTAAACGAAAAAAGGAAGTTTTAAGCTTTGTTTTTTTCTTTCGCATCGTTCCACGCTCTGACTTTTATTATTGATTTGTTTATGATAGGGGAGGGGGTTAACGTGATTTAAACAGAAGTCGTTACGAGTTCCAGTTTAGAGTTTAAATTTGTTTGAATCCAAGTAATCAATATATTCGTTGTTTATCCGCTTATTTTAGAGCAGACGAAGTTCAAGATAAGAACTTTTTTTCTGAAATTCCTCATTTTCTTTTAGCTTTCGGCAATTAAAGATAAAGCAATACATTTTAATAATTAAGCAATAACAGACTCGCTGTTCTTTCCCCAGCTAAGGCTAAATTATAGAATACACCGATTTTTTAATACTCTTAATTTGGCAACTAGTCTAAAAGAAGGAAAACTCTAAATTTAAACTAGCTTTACTCCACTTCAAAATTGGACTCGTGTCACATCATGACCGTAGCAGAAGGGTTAAAAGATTAGATTTCTCTCTCGAGTTTTTTTTTTCATGGCAAAATAAATTACCGTTAATACGCATATTCAAATCGATCTTATGAACAAGTCAACTGTTAATTTATGGTCACTAAATCATAAACTAATGGAACTATTTTTTTTTTAGTAATTTACGAAGCTCTTTGCTTCGAGGTGGCGCAAGGCCGAATTAATGGGGCACCTAATAGAGACTCGAACTCACTCGTGTAGGTTTACTAGTCAAGTTTGCTAACCGTTACACCACCAAAGGTGCCGATGGAACTATTTTTTAGTAATTTACGAAGCTCTTTGCTTCGATGTGGCACAAGGCTGAATGAATGGGGCACCCAATGAGACTCTAACTCACTCGTGTAGGTTTACTAGTCAAGTTTGCTAACCGTTACACCACCAAAGGTGCCGATGGAACTATTTTTTAGTAATTTACGAAGCTCTTTGCTTCGATGTGGCACAAGGCTGAATGAATGGGCACCCAATAACTCACTCGTGTAGGTTTACTAGTCAAGTTTGCTAAGCGTTATACCCCCAAAGGTGCCGATGGAACTATTTTTTAGTGATTTACGAAGCTCTTTGCTTCGATGTGGCACAAGGCTGAATGAATGGGGCACCCAATGAGACTCTAACTCACTCGTGTAGGTTTACTAGTCAAGTTTGCTAAGCGTTATACCCCCAAAGGTGCCGATGGAACTATTTTTTTTTAAACTAAGAACTGCTTTTTGTCCCTCTTATTTAATGTTGGAGTTTCAAACTTACAGAATTATTACGCACGCGTATTTCAATACTAATTTTGGGCTGAAAAAAAAGTTGATCCCTAAAATTGGACGAATACATGAACATGTACAGCAAATGATTTTATAAATGTGTATGCGACAAATAAAAATGACAATAAATTGTCCAAAATAAATGATAAGCAGAAATTTTTATTTATTTCAACTGGGACAAGTAATAAAGGGTAAATTTATGGGGTAAATATATTGAATATTAACATTTTAAATCCTTTCTTAGGCGGGAATATCTATCTATCAATCTATCTATCTGTGTGTGTGTGTGTGTGTGTTACTTGTTTGATATTTGAGAGAGTTGCATATTTTCATTTGTCACCAGTAGTTGCTGTTTGAATCCACGGAAAAGGCGAATTTAGAATGCGGATTTTCAAAGTAAGATCGACCCTTGCATCAAAGGCAGATGTATCACTGTTTTTCTTATTTCTATTTTTTTCAAATTCATCATATGCCATATTAAATTAAACTACAATCTATCTCTATGTGTGTGTGTGTGTGTGTGTGTGTGTGAGAGAGAGAGAGAGAGAGAGAGGAAGAAAGTTTATGTTTCATGGGCTTCTGAATATATGTCAAGATTTATGTATACAATTTTTTGTGTTCATGTAAATGAAAAAGACAGTAAAAACTTGAGAAATAAGGAAAGAAAATAGATTTTTAAAAAGTTGAAAATATTCAGGAATAAAAAAAAGAAAAACACCCGAAAAGTAAAGAGAAGCGGAAAGAGAAAAGAAAGGAGGAACGAAAAATGCCGAAAAGTGAAGAAAGAGAAGTATAAGAATCATGCAGAAAAAAAAGTTTGTGAATTGATTTAAAAAATATGAAAAAAGTTAGAAGAAATTAATGAATGAAAGAAAAGAGAATTATTTTTAACCAACAGAAGACGAAATAATTAAAAAGAAAGAAAGAAAGAAAGAAAGGGAATAGAAGAAAAAAGAAAAGAAGAAAAAGAAAAATAGAAAAATAGAAAGAAAGGAAGAAAAAAGAAGATAAAAAATGAAAAAAAGGCAATGAAAGAAAGAAGAAGAAAGAGGGAAAGTGAAATAGAAAAAAGAAATCAAAAATAAAAGAATGAATTAAAAGTAGAAATACAAATAAAAATTAAATGAAAAAATGTAATATAAAAAAAGTATGAAAGAAATAATGGAGCAAAAAAATGGAATTTAAAAAAAATGACTAATAAATTAGAAAATGAAAAAAAAAGAACTAAAATTAGGAAAAAATAAAACAATAAATAGAAGGAAATGAAAGAAAAGAAATGATATAAAAAAGAAGAAAACTGGAAAAAAAGAAAAGCAAAAAGAATGCATCAGGGATGAAAGAAAGAATGAAAGAACGAAAAGGAGGAAAGAAAGAAAAAAGAAAAAGTATGAAGAAAAGATGAAAGGAAGAAAGGGGGAAGGATGTTGGAAGAAAGAAAGAAAGAAAGAAAGAAAGAAGAGGAGGAAAGAAAGAGAGGAAAAAAGTATGAAGATGAAAGGAAGATAGGAGGAAGGATGTTGAAAGAAAGAAAGAAAGAAAGAAAAGGAAAGGAAAAGATAAAGAAAAGGAAGGAAAGAAAAAATTAACAGAAAGAAAGAATATCAAGAAAGGAAGAAAAGAAAGCAATAAAGAAAGGAAAAAAAGGAAAAGTTGATAGAAAAAATGGAAGAACATCAAAGAAGAGAGAAAAGTATAAAAAAAAAGAATAAAGAAAGGAAAGAAAGGAAATAATGAAGAAAAGGGAGAAAGGACAGAAAAAATATCAAGAAAGGAAGAAAGAAAATAAAGAAAAGAAAGTTAGAAGATGTGCTGAAGAATATTACTGATGGAGAAAGAAAGAAAGAAAGAAAGAAAGAAAGAGAACGTGACAAAAATGAAGTGGAAAGATTAAGATAAATTATAGAACGATAATGAAAGAAAGAAAAACGGTAATAAAAAGAGTCAAGAAAACATGTCTGAATGCAGACGAAAAGTTTCGGAATGAAGGGGAAACAGAAATGAAAGCTTTAATATTCGGTGTGGGTCGGTTGGGGTTTAAAGAGAGAATGACTGTGAAAATGGCGTCGGATGTCGGCTGTTGGTGTGGACGTGCTGAACGATCGGTCATGTGAAACTGAAAGTAAAAGTAGGTATTTGTGTCGTGGCTGCCCAAGTCGGATAATGGAGATTATCATAAAAT